>JAHWFO010003935.1:1930932-1982050 GCA_023313115.1 Rhysida immarginata | reverse complement strand
GTAACGCATGCGCATGCGCAGTTAAACATTATTTAGTAAAAATGCTCATATTTCATCAAATATTTAATATTTTTCTTTTCTGATTGCAGGGTGTTGTCTGTACTGTAGTTTGTCAAGTTTTCTGTAAATGGCATTGCATTGGGTTGAAAATCTTGCGTGTTATAAACAAAAAACTTACGAAAACATTTCGACCTTTATAAAGAAACCTTTATATCTCCATGAATATACGTGCTACTCTCATACAAATGAACACAAAGTAAAACAAGCCTCTTAAGCATATGCTACAGCTACAATGCATTTCAAGCATTATTTTTTACAGGATGATTCCAAATATTATTTTTTTGGTTCACTTCTTTGCTGGTCCCCTATTTGCCTTCGGGAGAAAACCTTCGCTGAAATATATGAGGTATAACATCCTTTTTACACCCCTGAAATTTCAGGATAATTTGTCAAGTATTTTTTTAGATATTCGACAAAATGTCTAAAATCGAAAGTGTCCGGTCATTAATGGCAATAGGGTGTACATGTACTCAAGACCGAATTTCGTTGTCTAGTTCAGGTCTACATATTTACATCTGATTTGAAATTTTATTTGTGAACTTAAATTTCATTAATTCATAATATTTATCTTGGTATACCATTTCAGTGGATATCGTCGATATTTGATTCTCAGAAAAAATTTTGCAAATATATGACCGGAGTTTTTATAAGGTCATAAAATCTCGGGATCAGTTTGCAGACTGCAGATATCTAATATTTCCAAATTTTTACCATGGCAGATCTTGCAACGCATTCAACAAAATCAAGTCAGGTTTCCATAAAAAATTTTGTATTAATAAAACAAAGTCCGCTATTCCAGTTAATTTCAACGAGACTTAAACCTTAACCTTAAAAATTTCTCTTCATCGATAACATTTACATTTTTGGATAAAATTACATGTATAAAGTATTTTAAGAAAACTATGTTTAGAATGCCAATTAAAAGCTTGACCTCAAGATAATCAGACGTAAGAACAAAAAATCAGAAATATGTCCACAAATATTTGAATTTTAAAGAATTAAAACAAATGGAAAATATTCTGCATCATATAGGAAGGGATAGATCAATCAAGCACAAAGAAGCGTTAAGTCGCTGCGTTTCAGATGGCGTGAACGATTCATTGTAAGATTGTCAATTAGGTTTCCACAAAGACACTTCTGTGAATGTTCGCTGCCCCTTAATATAAACATCTCAAGATCTCGTGATCTCGGCAGCAAAGTTTCTACCATTCACTTTTATTTAGCTCGACTTGATATTAGTTTTTATATTCTTTCTCTCACTTAAAATCTCCTGGTTGCAGGGATGAATTTCTACATCTCGCAAGCTGACCTTCGGGATTAAAGCATTTGATAAAATGCTTCTTTTTGCCACTCGTATTGAAAAAGTCAACAAACATTTCTTTTTTGACTACTTAAAACTGGTGTAGAATAATACAAACTCCACTATACAGTCACACAAAATCAGTAGCTCTCAAACAGGAATACTAATTGTTTATTCAGAGATACATTAAAATGACTCAATTTACAAATATATATACTAATTTACCAACATCATTTCCTTAGCGTTTTGTGCCTGAGACCTCCTCTTCCCTGTTTGGTGTGTCGCGATAATCATTGTCCTACATTAAAACTGAATTATAAGCAAACACAAAAAATCTTAGCAAAGTCTTGAATAGTGATTTATCTATAGACCACTATTAATTCGTGGAAAATATTTTTGTTGATTGTAGTTTATTAAAACCTTTTTTAGGGAATTCATTATAACTAAGGAATGGTATGCCATTTTGGTTACTTTGCCATTTTAATTTTTTTAGATTATTTTTTAGCTGAGAGGTCGGGGATGCTATTCACTAATATTTGTTAAAATTTCGAGATCTGACTACAACACAAATGCTGATTTTTTCCTCCCTCGTCCTGTTAAAACTGAAGAAGTTGAAACCTACTTATACAGAGGTTGAGTCAAAAGTAGTGGCCGACTCGAGAGCTCCGGGAGGGGAGGTTAGAGTTTGACGAATTCTGGGCGAAGACCATTCACCACAAGGGTATATCGCTGTTTATTAAGAGAAAAGAGTGGGAAGAAACGTCAGTACGAATTTGAATGTCATAGACATTGTGCCACCTGCGTCAGCCAGTGCAAAAAATATGGCAGAAAAATTGGTGATACGCGGGCTCCTTCGTCACTATTGGAAAAAGGGGACCAGTGCGCGAGCAGCAGCCGCCGATATTTGCAGGGTGGAAGGTCAGGGTGTGACCAATGAACGGACAGCACGACGGTGGTTCTCCCGCTTTTTGTCTGGAGACATGGGCCTGAAAGATGCGCCAAGGGGCGGAAGACCCAAAGAAGTGGATGACGCAGCCCTACGGCAACAAGTGGAAGCCAACCAAGGCAGCACCACCCGTGGACTAGCGGCGGACATCGGGACATCACAATCGAGTGTGGTTCGACATCTGCACGCCATGGGAAAGGTCAACAAGAGCTGCCGAGCTGTTGGGCCCCACGAGCTGACGCCCGCGCAAGCCCAACAACGGGTAAAGGTGTGTCGTCAACTGCCACATCCAGCATACCAACCCCGACCTGGCACCTTCCGACTACCATCTCTTCCGGTTCCATGGCGCACTTCCTGCGTGGACGGCACTTCGCCAATGTGAGGGAGATTGAAGACGCCGTGCGTGACTTTTTCGCCCAGAAAGTGGAGGAGTGGTTTCGCGAGGGTATCCGCCAATTGGTTGATCGTTGGATGAAGACCATCGAGCATGATGGACTCTACTTTGAAGATTAGCAATGAGTGGTTCCTGTCTGGTGCCCATTTAAAAGTTTGCGCGGTGATCGGCTACTACTTTTGACTCAACCCCTGTAATTCAGATGTGAACGATTCATTGTAACAGCTATATCAAAAACGGGATTTGTCAAATTCTATTTTTCTGATATGACACAAATGACTTGGCAACTTGCACTTAACACATTTCATTTTTGATATTTTAAATTAGACTTTTTGAAAACTTATTTTACATAATTTTTCTTAACTTTTAAGTCAGAAATACTTAGGAAAAAAGCAATTTAAAAATTTGAAGAATTCATTCTAAAAAAGGCTAAAAAGGAGTGGAGCGTTGGAAAAAGCCAAAAGTCGCTAGGTGCGAGGTCAGATGAGTACGGAACATGAGGAACCGCTTCAAATTTGTTTTCACCAATAGAGTTTTGAACGACGATCGCCTGATGGAGCAGAAGCGTTTCTCAGATTTTCCAGACCCCTATTTTCGCACTGCCAATGATCACGTGCTTTCAGAGAAGAAAAAAAAAACAGGAAACGGACTTTCAGTCTACCTGAATCCCACAATCCCACTTGCCTGACTAGTAAAAGAAAACAATTTACCACTGATTTTAAATTTTAGAATGCGTAGAGAATGGTGAAAAGAAAAGCTTTGTTGCTGAAAAGTTCGAACAATCTCGAGCAACTTAATCAATTTTCATCAAAGATAAAGAAAAAATAAAATGATTTTCATTCCTATATTACAGCAGATAATAATCTTATGGTAGCTCATAAATTAACTGATGCAGATATTTAGGAAAATGTGATGCAGCCTCAAGACTTAAATCTTGATGATCTTTCGTCTGATAATGAAATTGAAGTGACATTTGAAGGACAACTTTAAAAAACTAATCAATCGAACGAAAACGTTCCCGATTCCATTTTAGATAAAAATTGAAATATTGAAGCACATAATGAAAGCTAGAATCACCAATGTTCTCATTAAAAATAGGAAGACCCCAATACTGGTAGCCTAAGACGAACCCACTCTTGCACGACAGCCTGAGGTAGTAGCGAAAGTGGAGTGTCCCGGAAGGTCAGTTGCTACATATACAATCAACAGTATGCAGTATTATCGCTAAATCTCATATTCCTGCCCTGTATAGATACCACGTAAACCGCATATGGGTTCTTCAGGACCAAGCCACATCTCGAGGTCACTGCTCGCTTATTGTAGAACACTGGAACAGAAAACGGATATACAGGAAGTTCCATTTGAAGATGTCCTCTAAAATTGCCCAACGTTTCGCCGAAGGATGTCTGCGGCTTCTGACTCCCAAAAGGTGTCCTTTGTGTAGTAGGCGATCACGTACGTCGGATGGTCTGTAGAAAGCTTGTCGAGAGGAGGAAGGAGAAGTTAATGCCTTGTGATGTAGTTTCCTGGAATGGAAATTGCGATGTAGAATAATTGTTTCCAACTATGGTCATCAGTGCATTGCCAGGAGATAGAACACGTCTCTAGAGGCGCCGAGAGTTTTCGTTGTGTTTGGACAGTTGCAAATCGTTCAGTTGGATTGTCGTATAAGTTACTGTTCCACAAGTAGACTCCACGAAGTGAAGCATCCGCCTCTCAGGCTGGCATATCCACCCATATGAAAATAGTTTCAAGTGAAGAATTTTTGTAAATGAAATCTGCTACTGTCAGGCTAAATGAGCCTTTGGACTGGGTGGGCAGGGGTTTCTATCCCAAGTCAACTGTGTCGGGCTAAATTAAGCAAATTCAGTATCTCAGGTCCTCCATACACATATGATCAATAAATGGTTCTTTGTGGATAAGAGGTCGCCTTTTTTCCGTCTCTGTGCTTATCCACAACACTTACTCGGTGCTGCGTTGAATTCTAATGATAATCGTAAACTACTGTATAATTAATTTCTATAATAAATGGCGTTGAGTAATTATTGTCCTTAAATCCATTTACTTATTACTCTTAAAAAACAATTTTTCAACTAAGCTATTTATGATAAATATGCATAATAATCTTTACCTCGTTAAGATTATCCAACGCTAAGAGAATATAGATGTTTTTAACATTCTGAGATACAAGTTTTACTTCAATGGCTGGAGGGCATAATTTGCTGTTTTCTTTCGTGTCAGTTTCACTGTATAAAACATTAAAAAATCTATCTATAATGACACTAATAATAATGAAAAAAAGAGCAAGATTACTTGAAAAATATTATTTAATCGGCCTAGAAGGACCTAAATACACTGAAGTGCCAAAAGTCATGGGAGCATCGTTTGCAAGTTTTTATGTGTCGCTTGCATCGCGTAAAAGGTGTATAAATAGGCAGAGCAATGTCATTGCTATTAGCACTCGTCTTGTAACGTGATTATGGTTACACGAGAAGAATTATCAGAGTTTGAACGCGGAATGATAGTTCGAGTAGACGCGTGGGACATTCTATTTTTGAAGTGGTGGGGGCATTCAACGTTTCTCGATCCACGATGTACCTCGTTTCAGGCATAATCTCCCACTATTGACAGCGCATTGGCCGACCATGGCTGCTAAATGCTCGTGACCAGCGACATCTGAGCAGAATGGTCCTTCGTAACAGACACACGCCACTACGTCAATGAACGGCCACAGTCAATGAGAAGCTTACTAGAAACGGGTCTATGAGACCACTACAGCGAAATTTGGCACGACGATGGGATATGATAGCAGAAGATCGACAAGAGTGCCTTTACTCACAGCACGCCATCGGAGGCTGCACCTCGCCTGGGCTCTCGAATATATTCATTGGACCTTAGATGACTGGAAACACATAGCTTGGTCCGATGAGTCACGATTCAAGTTGGTGTAAGCAGACCCCATGAGGCCATGGACCCAAGTTGACAGGGAGGCACTGCGTAAGATGGTGGTTGTTCCATCATGGTATGGGGCGTGTTTACATGGCAAAGTTTGGGTCCTCTGATCAAATTGGACCTACCATTGACTGGGAATCGTTATATCCAGGTGCTTGGCGACCATTTGCAGCCCTTCATGACCTCCATGTCACTGGACCAACATTACTTGCGATTGGTTTGAGGAGCATTCTGAACTATTCCATCAAACGAATTGGCCACCTAATCGCCAGGCATGAATATATTTGGGATATTATCGAACCTGCACCTGCAACACCCACGCAATAATGGGCGGCTATCGAGACTGCATGGTGAACATCTCTTCAAAGGACTTTCGCCGACTGGTAGAGTCCATGCCACGTCGAATTGCTGCACTTCGCCGGGAAAAAGGTGGTCCATGCTACACGAAACTGAATAGGTATCCCATGACTTTTGGCACGTCAGTGTATACTGAACATGTATTGAAATGTTTTAATTAGGGTAAGAT
Source organism: Rhysida immarginata (assembly GCA_023313115.1). NCBI lineage: Eukaryota > Metazoa > Arthropoda > Chilopoda > Scolopendromorpha > Scolopendridae > Rhysida > Rhysida immarginata. Next base: position 1,975,872 of record JAHWFO010003935.1, on the reverse strand, counting down.
CCAACTTCAAGATAGTCCTGTCAAGTTTGGAGTCCTAAAATTGTATAACTATTTGGATAATTCTTTAAACTCCCCAGTTTTCTGCAGTTTTTGCTCTCATTGGAAGAATTCTAAAATATCAGAAGTTTCTGGGAGTTGAAAACCGGGACTTCCATCCCGGAGCCAGATGTCTTACTTTCTAAGGCTGGAGTTCCAACCCTTGGGATATGCGATTAGTCCTTTAGGGGTATGCAAAATAAAAAAAAGCATTCTTTCGTACTTATTTTATAAAAGTGGTACAATTTGGTGAAATGCACTGTAGTCAAAAAAGGTTGGGAACCGCTGGCCTAAAGAATAAGATAGCTGACTCTGGAAAGAAAATACAGAAACTATCTTGGGTGACCTTTTAAAGAGGTAATGGCATTTTATGAAAAAAGTGATTAACAATTTAACTTGTTATGAACGGGGTGGAGGGTGTTTTTCGCATCTTGCGATTTGAGAAAGAAAAACAAAATAAAAGAAGAAAAAAAAACGAGCGCTAATGTTTTAGCTATCTGTAATAGTTTTCGCTTTAGCTGCTTAGTTATTGTTATTTTTCTATGATCTTCATTGTGCTAAATATACAGTAAAACGCATGACTTTATCGGCGAATAAATCTGTCTTTTCTTAAAGCCAAGAACGTTGATAATAAAATTGTCATACATTTACTTGTTTATGAATTCTTATTCGCGTAAACGCAACAATCACGCACATGTTGCGAAATGATGACATAAATTATCTGATGATATACGTGGTAGCTTCAAAATGCTCCCGGAATCGCCGCCTACCCTTTGATAGGGAAATTATGGTATCGTAAATTGGTAAAGTCCTAACGTCACAAAACGATTGGCGTTACTTTCTCGTTTCCTTTCTAACCGCAGCAATAGCAGTTTTTTTACGTTGTTTTACTTCAGAAATCGCCGCCAGAGAGATTGACGTTGCTTGAGAAAGCATACGACGACACGGCAATAAAATATCACGAGTTTATGAATGGCACAAGAGTTTTCATGGAGATCGTCTTGCGTATTGTTTATAAGTCACATAGCGGCGATGAGGAGGTTTCGAAGAATGGCTCCAGGAATGTTTCCATAAACTTTGTTGGCAGAAGTTATAGCTGCGGAAGGGAATTACTTTGAAGGAAATTTAGTGTAATTCCTTTTTACTGCAAATTGATTTCGTAAAATAAACGTATTCCGTTAACTTTTTGAAGCTACCTCATATGAAATTCTTACTATATATCTAAATTCTGTTGTAAATTTTAACCCGAGAGTGGTAGCCTATTCTAATTGCTGTGTGCGTGAATTCATGTTGTACAAATAAATATTTTTATCAAATTAATTACAAATCTAAAAAATTAACTGATAAAATAAGACTTAGTTTGATAGAGAATTTTTGCTTACTTTGATTTTGAGGGCTCTTCACTCAGTTCCATAATCTCCCATATACTTCGCCCATTACATAAGAGATTCTGCGGCGTTGGTGCAAAGTGATTGTGGTTTGTCTTATTGCAGAACAAATGCATCTGCAAAGACATTGATATGATTAATAAAGATTGTTCACATCTAAGACTATAAAGCTTTATACTAAGTAGTATATCTTTTTCTCATTCTTACAGAAAGATATAATGCGATATAAAATATATAACAAAATAGAAACTATAGACGCACTATTTTAAATTTGTATGTACGTACATCTATACTCAGTAGGAGTTTACCATTCTTTTGGTTATTATTTTGCGACATCATATACTATTTAGAAAATTCCATGAGTATAAACGACTGGAGATTATTTTTGAACATAACCTTTCCAGGCACAAAAATGACGGAATATCTCGTATTAATCTGCTCCTTCCGAGTACATTTCTGATTTCTTAGATTTTTCTCAACAATTCTCATAAATTAGCTTCCTCTGGAAGTGAAGTTGACGATCTGTCAAATCGCTTAAGGATTTTAGCAAAACCAGTCGTTATTATTTCATATGATATTTTTGGTAGTCTTTGCAGTGGCTCTCCGCCGTCTTTTAACTTAGACGGGGGATTGCAAAACTTAGTACCGTGATAAAAATTTCGTTCTCCTTTGTTCGTTTAAAAATCATTAAAAAATGCTAACAATAGAAGCTGGGAGTTTCAGTCTTAATTTCTACTGTATTTTAAGAGTAATACAATTTTAAAAGTGGGAGTTAAAATTAGAACGAACAAACAGAACTCGTTTTAAAAAGCTGATTTTAAAATCTCAAAATTCAAGAGAGGTATACTCACATTTGTTAAATTGTAATTATACAACAGTGATGATGTGACATTAACGTTATCTTTATCTTCAATCTTAATCTCGCAATTATTGGTGATGTTAGGTACGCATTCTGGTGTACTAAAAGAAAAATAATTAAAATATAAAAGAAAAAGTCTTGATTTTAAACCAAGATACCATAGAAAATTATTTCCCCGAATGAGTCATCTGGAAAAAATGAGACTTTTAGATATTACATGGAAGTTTATGGATCGAATTTTATGCCACTACTCACACTACTAAGCAGAAGTGATAGGAAGGAACGACCAGTCGAAAGAAGGTCATATGGCGACCTTATGCTCAATCCGGCTTCAAGGGAAACAGAATCATTTCAAGGAAGGAATTGGGGAACGATTTCGACAAAAGTCAACTGCTGGGTCTCTCTCAGGATTCGCAGAGGTTTATGGATTCGACAGCGAGGGCAAGGAAACTGAACCAGACAATCCAAAGTCATTAGGCGACTTGAGAAATATTTTCTCTTCTACAACAGAGTTACGGGAATACTCGGAAAAGGAAAATAGAACAGAGCCTGGTCGAAAGCCCAAGGTCGGACCTCTCTCAGGCATACAGCATTCTCCTTACGAAGCCAGTGGAAGTAGGGAGAAATCAGCTCGTCGACAGCGATTCCAAAGGCGTGGCCTGCGCGGGACAACAGGGACGCCCGGCCTGGTAGGCGCAGCGAAAGTATCGAATACAGCTACGTTGGATTGCACGCAACTGAGGGATCGAGAAGAGCAAAGACTTTCTTCCGTACAGGCGAGGACTTGTATTTCTAAATCTATAAACAATTGGTTCACAGATTCCGTAGGTCGCTCATCACCCAGACACAAATGTGAGCGAGCACGTGAGAAGGAGGTGGCTGGAAAATTTACAAGAAGAAATTTGGACCCATCCTGCCATCGGCCCAGACCTCAGCGGAAAGGAGAACTCTTGACTGAACTATTATTGCAATGACTATGAAATTTCATCACACTCATTCAGGCATCACAGTCGGCCATTACGAGTTCGATCGAGGAGGTTTTTTTTACTGTTCGTTTAATGCACCGAATTCGGCGTCGCCAAGAGAGCCCCGAGGAGGAGCTCGAGCCAAGGTGGACGATAATCTCATTCCCATCATAGGCAGCGCTTTGCCGTCTACGGATAAGACGCACCCACGTGACATCTGCCATTCTACTACGCACGGGTGGGATTCCACCCAGGGCCTTCTCTATTACCAGCTAATAGAGATGGCCCTGTTCCACCTCGCCCCAATTGGGATACGGAGCTTTAGCAAGTGCGCGCTTCGCAAGCGAGATCTCGTATAGTGAGCTGCGCTTGGCTTTCCAATCTTCAGCGTGGGGTACGTTGCTAGTCTTATAAGAAAAGATGAAATTAACATTTATCTTTAAGCAATACTAGATTTAGAATTTACACTTGACTGTTTAATGCTGTTTGTTTCTTTCACGTTAATCATTAGCCCAAGCCCCCCCCCCCCCCCCCTCTGCCAAACCTGTTAAGGTCGCCGCTCTCTTGTGTAGCGGTACCGACATCAAACTTGGACGTACTGTATAACGGATCAAGGAGCAAAGATTGAAGATTTTATTCATTTATTTTGTTCCTTTACTTTGAAAAACACATACATAATATCAAGTAGTAAAAGTGATATTAATGTTTGAATTAAAACTGTTTTCTTTATTAAAATTATTGTCTCCTCCCCATTCTCTCTGGTCACGGCTTGTAAGCTCTGGGTAAAATTTGGGAATTAAGAGTAATTCTTAAGGGCAATTATAAAAGCACGTGACATTTTTTAAGTTTGCATAAGCTTTCACTTAAGCACTGGTATAATCTTGTAGCTTTAAAGGATCCTGTCCTATCATTTCTTTTTTTATAAGGATGGAGTGTGGGGCATAAAGGTCCAAAATCAATGGGGCAAAATGGATTACAGCCAATTTCACCTCTTACCAAGTTTTGCCTATTTTTTTTTGTTCCTTTTGAGAAACAACCCCCAACTGATGGGCCTGTGGACGAGCACCATGACGCACCTGCCACTAGCCAGTTGAATTCGCTAATGGCAGTTGAATTCCTACCACTAGTCATATCAACCCGCTGGTAGTTACTTCAACTTGTGCCAGAGTTTCATCATATCAAATTTCACCATTACCAAAAGCAAAAGGTCCGATTCGACAAACCAAGCTCGCCCTACAAACAAGGATTGGCACAACAAAATGCTAAGAAACCCGCAGAGCAGAAGATAAAGAAAAGAGGCAGGCCCAAGAAGAACATTAGTGAAAAATACTAATCGAGCGACGATGCAAATTTGTTGTATAGTTCAGAAATTTTTTCGCAGTGTTATAATGGAGAAGGTTGGATTCAATGCAGTAGCTATAGCAAACAGTGGGTTCATGATAAATGTGCATCTGTAACTGAAAAAACTAAAAATTTCATCTGTAGTAATTGCAATGTGCCCCGTATAGGTGGGCAATATGGACCAAATGCAACTTTGTTCTTTTTTTTATATAAAAAAAAAATCTGAATAGAATTTGTTTGTTTCTTAATAATATAATAAAAACTGAATAACTAATGTGTGTTTGTAAGAAAATGGAATCATTTAACCAATTTTTGATGGTTTTTTAGTAACCTAAAATTAACATGTCCGTTATGCCCTCCTTTCCCCTATTTCTTATATAGAAAACGTAAATATTTGATAAACAATTGTAGATTCTTGTCATTCTGTAAAGTATTTAACCAAATGAGGCTATTGTTTAAAAAAGAACGAAAGAAATAGGGAAATAATTCCAGAACTGTCTAATAAATATTATATTAACAGAACCTATTGTAAAGCTGCCCTTCCAAACTGCTACACACTTGGAACGTTCAAGAGCAATCTAGTAGAGAGTCTAGTCTAGATGATGAACAGCTCAAATAGCAGGCACGCATCCCAAATAAAGTTAAGTCAATAGTAAGCTTCGTCATTAGGCACTATTAATGTAAAAAATACAATGTTAACTCTTCCGAATTTTGTTTATACGTAAACTAACAGATTAAATATGACCTTAGCGAATATTTTTTGCCCGTAAAATTTTGAAAGTTACATAAAATCGAAATAAGTTGAAATATATTGTGGTGAAAATGACAAAGAAATTATCTAATTAAAAAGAAACAAAACAAAAGTACTGACCTTGTCCAAATGAGTGGCATATTCGTGCAGGAATTGGGAATGACCTTCTGTTGATGTGGATGGTAATGAAAGCCAGAAGCCTCTTCGGGGAACACTCCAAAACGCCATCGAACCAAAAGCGTTGCCAAGAGACGGTCTACCAAATAAATAAATAAATAAATAAATAAATAAATAAAACTGAAATGCAACTACAATTTAAAATGGTTTATTTTTGTTTATAATTAACAGTTCAAGATTCACCCTAGAGACAATGTACAGTCATCAACAGGAAATAATAATCCACACGTGTTTAATACTTAATATTATATTTCATGCTAATGTGTTGTTTTAATAGCTTTTTTAATGTTAATTATTTAAATTTAATAATCTTAATAATGTTAATTTATTTTTAATAATTTAATATTACATTTAGAGTTAATATTGAAACGGTAAAGCTTAAGAGTAAAATTCAAGTGTGGATTATTTCCTGTTGATGACTGTACTATTATTTCTCATATTCACAATTTACTAAACCAACAATTTTTTTGAAATGCCTATTATAAACTTTCAGTTTTATAGATATTGTTCTCATTTTGTTATAATGGGAAATACTCGCTAATCATTTTTGCACTATCCTCGCAGCCTTCGCCACTCCATGGTGTTCTTTGAGTTTTGTGCTTCGTATTTCAGTCGTTGGTTCAAAAGAGAAAAACGAGTCAATAGTGTCTTTAGAACATGGAAAGGAGGGGGAGATTGTTGTAGCAACCCAGGCAATGAAATGAGGCAATAAAATTCCCATTTAACATCACACAATCTGACAAAACTGATCTATACCAATTGTAAAACCAATAAGTAGCTTCATTCTTCCGCTATTTAATAACCAAATACTACATGTTTGTAAAATTACAAAAGGTGTTCAAACTGTTGACCATGAGCAGAAAAGCATGCTCACAGCGTCTTGTCATTGAATTTCTGGCACGGCCAAAAATCCCTGCAGGGTCTCTTACATGGACATTTGCAGCCATAATTCGCGCTACCAGCTCCTCTTCCAAGTCCACAGGAGTATTGTACACCACATTCTTCAGATGTCCACAGAAGAAGAAATCTAAAGGGTTTAGGTCCAGCAATCGAGGTGGCCAAGCCACTGGACTTTGTTTTTGTGTCAAAGATTCATTTGCGACCCTCAGTTTATTGGCAAAATATATTCAAAATAATGTTCTCTACCACCCCTAAAGGTTTGTACACAGAGTTCGTAAACATCCTATATAAACCTAGATTACGAGAAAAATTTACTGGAAGAAATGCGTTAACATGGTGCGATGAGCTCGCTCTAACACTTCTTAACCGCGCGAAAACAGAGATATTGTCTATTTTGAACATGTACTGGCAGTCTCACGACGATGTGAAACTTTTCCAAAATCAAATCTCTTCATTATTGGAGACACTGTTGCCGACTATGAGTCTCGCAACTTCGCAACTTATCAGTAAAACAAATTGTTAGTGTTGACGGAGTTCAAAGATCTTCAGATACAGGTCTTATATTTTTTAGAGCTCTAGTAGGGCATAGCTCATTAACTTTTTTAAGTTTTATTTTCTTTACATTTTAATTTCTTCTACAAAATTATGAATTACATAAACCTAGATAGGAAATAAAAATAATTTCTTTCGTGTAACACTTTTTATAATCCAGTAACGCCCAAAAATTTTCAGTGTTTTATACCCCTCAAACTTATAATGCTTACTTAGAACAGAATATTAAACCATTACCAAAGGAAGCATATCAAAGACGTGGTTTGTTATTTTTAAAAATATTTCGATTAAAAGCGAGTAAAACTTACCGAAATGTTTGTCTTTTTTACTAATATCATCAGCAGAAAGAGTGATGAAATCACCCAGCTGGCCGCATCCTCTTGTTTGCTGTACGTCGTTCTTACTCCCAGTTCCTACCAGAATGTCCGGGGACGAAATCTTCCCCCATGGAATATTTTCTTTTTCGAACCCCTTTATTTCTGCTGTATCCCAATTCTTAGGTAAAATTACTCGCACAGTACTGAATGAGAATCGTCCATTGGTGGCATTGCAGAGTACAGAAGAAGCATTCTGAAATTGATCCTGTTCAAAATAAAAAATATAAACTGTATCTCATTAAATGGAAACTTTTTCCACTCATAAAAGAAATGAATAAATGCCAAAAAATTATTATTGGCGAAATTTGTTTGTTTGCTTCTGCTCATAATTTGTCAAGTTTGTGAGCCTGAGAAAATTAATTCATGTATAATATAGTGAAGTGTTTATGTATGAATTAAATAAATAATCTTTTAAAGTAAATAATATATAACTCTTTAATTTCAATAAATTTTTAAGATGGGTACCGTCTTAGCAGTACTACTTAATTAAGAAAACACAATCAAGAAGAAGCGCTTAACGATGCTTCTTTGATCACAATAAGAATTTGTTGGTTTCAGATTCTGCTCTGTTGTCATTAATTGTGCATAATGAAAACCGGACATCCTTACATTAACCGTAATTTTCTATGTAAATCTGGTGACGGACAACTTAGAATATATGTGAACAATGTATAAAGGTCAATCACATGAAAAGTTCACCATGCATAAATCTCATGACGCGTAACATTGGGATTTGATAACATCTGTTGGGAACTCGGAAAAGCACATTGATAACTTGTATTTGCGCACTATATTTGTTCAACGAAAGTTTGACTGGGTGTGTCCCGTTAAACTTCCGATTTCAATTGTTAGACATTCTTGCAAAGTAAAATTAACAATGTCTAACAATTGAAATTGGAAATTTAGTAAAAAACTTTCGTTGGGCAGAGTATAGTTGTTTGTTTATTGTGCCGAAAGTAAGGTTAGCAATACGTGTGTTTGTCCAACATCAGAAATGGGGGCGGGCGAATAAAGAAGTTTAGAAAGGTGTGGTTTGCTTTTTGGCTGCTGAGGGAGTTAGAGGGTGAGAAATTCTAAAGTTCTAGATAGAGACTTTAAGAAATTCATCTTCGCATGTCACGTTCATGTGTGCAGAAGTGGTATAAGAGACTCCGAGAGGGACGTGTGTCACTGCAAGACGATGGTCGCCCAGAAGACGCCTATCGTGTCACTACTTGTGATATTAGCTCAGGTGGATGGTCTTATCCGGCAAAATTGACGGATCACTATGGAAGAATTCGTCTTTTGATAGGAATATGCCACAGTGCCATACACGCCATTATCACAAACCAACTGCAATGCAAAATAACTTGCGCGTAATGGGTTCCACACATGATGGAGGAACTAACGATTCACATCTCTGGGTCAACTGCAACGATTTTGCGAGGAAGACTGAGTCTATGCCTTTCTGTCTTATAATGTCACCTGATCCGTTATAATGGCATGTGATCCGTTTTCATTTGACTGTCTCTCAAACATCCTATAGTCTGTCTCCGTTATCTTGAGCCCAAGTTCGAATTGCGCAGGTGCCTCGCGCATGTATCCCGTCGCATGTTACCATGACGACGCGACGCCTGTAGTGTCTTTTTTTTTTTTTTTTTTTTTTTTTTTTTTTTACTGCTCTTTCCGGTGAGGGAGGAAGATGACTCATCTGGAGCAGTCTCCACGTCAAACAATGTAAAACTAAACAGATGTCAGCAAACCCTAGTGACAAATTCAGAAATCTGGGAAGTATATGACCACGCGGAAGTACTTCTGCAAAAATAGAGTGCGCAGAACGATCTGCGCAATTCGAACTTCGGCTCAAGATCGGTTGCTGCTGGTTTTGACACTTCCAAAAGAAAAAGAAGATAATTTAATTGCCGTGCGAAAATTATTTCGTATGCAAAATATGAGAGATTTTCGACAACATCTTGCCGATTTACTCCCACAGTATTTCAGTGGACCACCATCCGCTAGTTATATAAGTACTAAGAAAAATAAAGAACTTAATAAGAAAGTTAAATCGTTATTTATTCAATTACGAGGGCTGATTGATTAACAGATTAAGATTGATTTTTTTTTACAAACTCTTCCTTACATTTTCAGAACTTCGATATACGAGTAGTATTCGAAAAGAGCTGGTTTATACTGTACACTACATATCTGTAAATGGCAGCACAATATTAGCTAGTGAGGAGCAGTACGCAGCAATGATTTGGTTTTCTTGTTTGCATACAACCACGCAAACCTCGAGAAAGCTTATGTTGTATATGCACTATCTCGTTTAAGAAGTTTAAAGAACACTTTCAACTATGAACCGAGATGATTCCGGTCTTTCTGTTGATTGTCATGAAGATCGGAGGGTAAAATTACATCAATTCATTGACGCGTTGAGAATTTCAGATGGGAATGCTTTTACATTAAAATATGATTGATAATCATCTTCAATTGGCCCGTATTTGTACGCAATATGTTTGATTCTTAAATAAAAGCCTGTTTGAATGGGGACATCTCATGCATTGTCGCATATCTTTGTCGATAAAGGAGTTGCCTTTTTCAAATCAGTGCTTAACTCAAACCAGTAAGTCAGGGCTGCCTCATCGCAATCTCGAGGAAGACTTTGCCCATTTCTCCTCGTATGTAAATATCCGCAGTTTTTGGTTACATTTTTGTATAATCTCGATGAAAACAAGTTAGCGATTCTCTGACACCAAAAATTGCGAAAATTGTTCCATCTGCGTGGAAAGTGACAACCTTCTTTTATTCCCAGCGAATAACCTTATTAATACACAATTTCGCCGCGCACTACAATTACAGGAGAATATACGATCAGATTCTAGATATGCACATTGCAAAGAAACGACTACAACTTCATCGGAATGGGTGGCGATTTTATCATGACAATGCAAGAACTTATATTGCAAGTAGAGTTTTGGAATATTTGGTTAAATTCAACAAATGCGTGTATCCCACTCCGCCGATAGCCCTGATCATGCCCTGGTGGATTTTTGTGTTCCCAGCACTGAAGTCCAAGGTACAGGCCACTGATTTGAGAATTCAGAAGCAATGTGAGGTGACTCTCAAGAACCTCACAAAGTACGGCTTACTTTCAAGAACCATATGCTGAAGAGTCGAGAGAAACGTTGTAATAAGTGCATTCAAGTGGAGACCACTTTCAAACAGATATCAGAATCTTAACTGAAAAACGCATCAACAACAGAGTCTTCTCTTTACTAGATGTTCTAAGGAAAAATTTCATTTTTTTAATGGGTAAAGGTCACCATTTGACAGGCTCAAAATCAGTTTGAGTATTCAGCAAAGTTATCACTAATAGGCATGCGTAGAATCCATTATTAAGGATACTTGGGTAGTACTCCTTATTCATCTAAGCAAAAATTCGCCTAAGATATTTGCGAAGAGAAACTGCTGAATAATAAACTCAGTACTTGCAGTATAGGATACGATCACTTGAAGTACATGTATAGGGAATCAGTATCTTTAACTGTGTCGTGAATACAAAGGGATGTTAGATATTAAAATAAAAATTCCTAAAAATAGTGAGAGAAAACGTTTTGCTTAACTATATAAGAGAATCGTACAAACTTTTCTGCTCTTAAACCTGTCCGTATTCTAGGACTAAAGAATAGAGATTACGTATCCTTTCTCAACACATTCCCTTGTCCCATACACAACATGACGTCGTCCATCGCTACCGGATCCGTTTCTTCTATCAAACGAAACCGGAAGATGGGCGACGAAACCACAAGCGTCAACAAATGCGACACATGAAGACCAATCAGGAGCAAGAGCGGGAGTTTCGTCGTGGAGAGGAAAAATGCGACGACGATGCGGGGAGAGCAGAGACCGTTAAAGTAAGGAGAGACAACATCGAGGGCGGATCTAAAAAGATCTCGTCTAAAAAGATGGAGAGCTACCAGCCGAAAAAGTTCCTGTTATGCCGAGCAGCCTGTGACTGTAGAGGGAGTTTCCCAGCCTTCGAGGACGAGGGACGAGACGATCACCTCAGCCGACGACCAAACCCTCGCTACGGCGAATCGGGCGACGTAGCAATTCCCCTCAACGAGCGGGAGTGAAGTGGAGGCGGCGAGCTGTGAAGGACCGTCACGATCGTCAACCAGGTTCCCGGTGCTACGGACTTCAACGCTGGTAAGCGTACATTTATGTTAGGAGCTAATTCTCGCTGTGCGAAAGAAAGCTTCCCCGAACTAATATTTTACGAGCTAAAAACGGGCTCGGTTATCCAAGGTTTATGGCCTTATAGTTTATCGGCCTATCTGGAGCAAGCCATGGGCTTCACTTATGTTATGCGCTTACGAGCATAACATGAGTACAATTTTACTGCTAATAAAGCATTAGTTCCCCGTACTTCTAAGCAGCGGTAGCAGCGACGGAAATGTAGCAATTTGTATAACGTGAAGCATCACGAGTTAATAATTGTGTGTTTACTATCTTTGGTGTGATGTTGTGGCTTTAGTGAAATACATGCCTGTCAAAAAAAAACCAAAAGAAAGAAGCTATTGCAAATGATTTTCCAAGTAAATGCTATGAATTATTGGTGCTCCATTTGTAACTACGGATGGAATGAGTTCGTATTTGTGTTCTACGGGGTTGTGTTTTGGTTTACCTGTCTTCTTCAAGTTCACTCAATTTATAGTAATTGAATTAAGGAGCATATTGTGGTTTACGTTTGTGTGAGTCAAGTATTACATCGAGTGTATCTTGTAATTATATGCTGTATTAAATCGTAGATTAAGATTTTTTTCACGGACTGGGACATTGGACTGAACGTCTCTATTGAACTGGACTATTAAATGTTTAACCTTGCTGGAGTTATTTCAAGTGTTATTATTCACGTTAAGTACATTGGACTTTGAATACCGTAGAGGGGCATTGATTTTATGGGATCAAGTCTCATTATTGCATTGTTGTGTATCTCTTGTTTTGAATTGGTGTTTACCTACGCTTAAGACAGCTAGTTATTAATATTAAGTTTTTGACTTAGATTTGTGGTTCATTTTGGGACTAGCGTGACACGTTAGTCCATTATTTCGGAATTGTAATACTTACCTATTTGATTATTAAGATTACAGTTGCTATATTAATTGTAGCTAGAGTACTGGTTATTGGATTGTGTCTCGAGTTGTAATAACAGTTTAATTATTCAATAGCTATACCATTAAGAATTGAATTTGATTATTAGTCGTTGACCAAGCTTAGAGTTTAAGTTGGTTGTCTATATTATTGATCAAACTTAGCATTTAAGTTTATTTATATATTTTTGTTGATCAAGCTTAGAATGTCAAAGAAAAAAAGGAATAGCAATATGGTAGTGTTTTATTGCGAATCTACGCGTTTCGAGGAACTCTCATCATCAGGATTCTGAACAACTACAAAGTAGGCAGCGACAATCGACAATCGACAATCGAACAGTGTAGTGTATCGGTATTCAAGTGGAACTTGAAGCATAGCTTCCATAATCTCACCCTTCATAATCATATTCCAAGGGAAATACACTGAGCTAGAAAAGAAGCCTGATGTACCCACAAGGGTCATCCAAAGTATGAAAGAAAATTGCCTCCTCTTGGTGGAGGAAAATTTGATTGACGACTGTCTAGACTAGAAGCAGACCACTAGTATTAGATAAAACACGACTTATGAAGTCCAGTAATCTGGAAATAAGACATTATCAATGTCTTCAAAATTGATATCAAGTATATGCCTAGGATCACGATATCTCTTTCTATGCATAGGATGCTTTAAAATGCCCGAGACTAGCTCGTTGCTATGATTTTCTATATTGGGCAGCATGGATTCCATGAGCCCTTGAACGTATTTGCCAATATGAGTCATGTTGAAGTCATTATAAATGGAGGAATTGCGAACAATTCTCCGATCTTTTTGCGCAATAGTCCTAAGGGTAACGTTTTGGAACGTTTGCAGTTCTTTCCATCTAGTTTTACATATTGTGGCCCAGACGGGCATACCATAGGTCAAGATAGTCCGAACAATGACCTTATAGAGTAGGAGTTTATTATCAATGTTTAGAGCACTATTCCGGCCCAGCAGAGCAATCAAGCTAAACTTGGCTCTCCTGGCCTTATTCAACGCATAAGTTGCGTGAGGAGTCCAGGTAAGTTTAGAGTCAATAACAACACCAAGATATTTATAAGTTTCAACCCAGTCCAGTTTTTTGCCATATAGTGTTAGAGAATCTAATGATCTCTTTCTCTTCTTGGAGACAAACATCGCCTTGCATTTGTCTACATTCAATTTTAGCCTCCACTTGCTAAACCAGCTTTCACACTCCTTTAGAGCCTTCTGTAGCCGCGAGACTACTACGGCTGGTTGACGAGCACAGGTCAGTATAGCAGCGTCATCTGCGTAAAAAAAGAGCTTACATTTAGAAGGTCTTGGGAAGTCTCGCATAAAATAATTGAATAATACTGGCCCCAGGACTGAACCCTGTGGGACACCAGCATTTACTTCATACATAGGAGATAGACTATCTCCAACTCTGGCCTGAAAGAACCGGTTGGAGAGAAACGAGTGTATCAGAGTAATTATGTCTTGAGGAAATCCATCCATAATCATTTTAAAAATAAGACCATCGTGCCAGACTTGGTCGAAGGCTTTGTGTACATCGAGAAAAACGACCCCACAGTACATAGAGAGATTAAGGGGCTCATTGATATCCGCTGCGAGCCTCCATGTTTGGAGTTGGCAGGAATGGTTTGAGCGAAAGCCAAATTGTTCATCGCGGATGAGATCGTTGACATCACAGTACTCAATGAATCTCTTTAGAATTGTTTTTTCCAGGATTTTGGAAATTGATGGTAACAAGCTGATGGGCCTGTAACTAACAGGATTTGCAGGATTTTGTCCTGGCTTAGGAATGCTTAAGACAACTGATTGCTTCCAAGCATCCGGGAAGTAAGTGTTCTTCCAGCAGTCGTTAATCACTTTTGCAATATCTTTAATTGTATTTTGAGGTAAATTTTTTAAAGCACTGTTCTTAATAGAGTCTTTACCTGGAGCTTTTCTCGTTTTTAAATTTTTAATGATGCTTTGGATTTCATTTATATCAATGCCATGTTTTGGGAATTCATTGCCGTGAACATTATAGAAGCCAGTTATGCAGGATTTTACTTTCTCAGACATATCAAGTCCTATTTGCCGACCATCAGTAGGCGTGACAAATTGTTCTGAAAGTGAGCTTGCAATAAGCTGCGCTTTATCATCATCATTCGTGATGAATTTGCCATTTTGGGCTAACAGAGGTGGGATATTAATGGCTTTCTTGTTTTGCAAGGCTCGAACCATGCACCACATAGAGTTATCGTGGGTCGACAGACTCCTAACTTTATCATTCCATCTGTCATTACGAAGTGCTTTTACCTCCTCGTGAACTCTTCTTGTGAGCCTATTATACTTGGTCTTAAGCCATGAATCACGAGTTCGGCACCACCTGCGAAGTAGGCAGCGTAAAACCACCTGGTCTTATGGGTATTGCCCTCCAATCAACGTGAACTGAGTCAACACTGACTGGTGGGCTTACAATAGCTAAAGGTAATACACAATTTGCCGATTGTTGATTGGCTTTTAAATACAATGAAATAGAAATGTTTTAATACAGAAATAAACAATTAAATAAAATATTAAGATTGAAAAATAAAAACCGGGGCAAAAGACCGGGTTCATACCTTTCTACTGGAAGGGAAGACTGGGGCAAATGTCCATGTTGCAAAATGTCCTATGACATGAAAAAAGAAGAAAACTATCGTTTTCGCTGGAAATCTGTCCCTATCTTTGAAGTAAATGTAGGGGGCAAATGGGGCGTTATCGTGGGATAACGCTTAGTGTTGGATGTATAATATGATTGATGACATCCAAGATAGGGTTTTTGTCAAAATTCTTCTGGCTATTTAGTATTTTATCTTTGTCCGTTTTTAGAGATTTTCTGATAGCCAGAGTCTCGTAGGTCAATATCTTCTTGGGGTCTTTAACTATTTTTAAAACGGACATAATTTCTTCAATCGGCCCAAACCTGTGCTTTTTTGATATCAGATGGTCCGCGAACGTCGACTTTCCATCTCGGTTAGTCCATGATCTTCTGTGGTTTTGTAATTCATTTTCTTTCTTCATTCTGATGTTCCGCTTTGTTTTTTGTAATACGGAATGGGTGACATAATCTGGAAAGGAGTTTGTCTTTGCTACATCGTATGTTAGGCGGACCTCGTCATTCTTGTCCTGTTTGATTATCGGGTATGTTAAGGCCCTGTGGAATAAATAGTTCAAGGCTGCGGTCTTGTGTTGGGGCGGATGGTTGGATGTATAATTTATGATATTTCACGTGGCCGTTGGTTTTCTATAGATCTTGAACTCCAATTTTTTCGTTTCTTCATTCCTGTATACTGATAGGTCCAGGAAGTTGTTCTTTTATTCTTCTATTGTGTATGACATGCTGCTGTGGAAAGCGTTAAAAGTTTCCAAGATTCGGTCCGCTGTTGTCGTATCCCGGTTAAAAGCAATGATTGTGTCATCCACATATCTTGCGTAAAATATTATGTTCTTGGATTCCAATAAAGGCGTAATGTGTTGTTCCTCCAAGGACTGTAAGAATGCCTCCGACATGATGGCACTGATAGGCGAACCCATAAGCACTCCGGTTGGCGTGTTGTAGAAGCTATCTTTAAACATGAAATAACTTTGATTGTGTATAGTTTTTAGTTCATTATTGATGTCGAGTCGGACATCCTCTTCCACGTTGTTGGATTTGAGCCGGTCGTGGATAATGCCGATTGTTTCTTCAAATGGAATATTCGTATATAGGTTTTCAATGTCTAATGATATGAGCCTTAAATTTTCGCATACTTCCAAGTTCTTGATGCCATCTACGAGTTGGTTGCTGTTTCTTATAACATATTTGTTTCTTAAAGGGCAGAAGGTTTTTAGGACGTCTGAAATCTTTTTTGCCATATAATAGAAGGTCGTAGATCTGCAGTTTACCACTGGGCACAAGCTTCATTGTATTTAAAAGCCAATCAACAATCTGCAAATTGTGTATTACTTTTAGGCTATTGTAAGCCCGCCAGTCAGTGTTGACTCAGTTCACGCTGATTGGAGGGCAATACCCATAAGACCAGATGGTTTTACGCTGCCTACTTTGTAGTTGTTCAGAATCCTGATGATGAGAGTTCCTCGAAACGCGTAGATTCGCAATAAAACACTACCATATTGCTATTCCTAGACCATTTTTTTTATAATTACATCAATATTGACCAAAATGCAACCGTTAGAATGTGCCATCTATTTGGTTGCTTAAGTCTAGAGAATTAGTTGTTATTTATCTTTGTCTTTTGCTTGTAGCTGGTCCCAAACTTAAGTCAAGGCGTGATTAGCTATTTAATCAAGAAGTTCTTTTATTTTAATAAACATTACAATTTAACCTATACGTCTCTGTCCACGTGTTTTAATTTTCCACTGCGTACTCTTATCTAAGTAATTTTTACACATGACACAACATATCACTTAACACTTAATATGTATTAATGTTAAACTCTTTAACTTCTTGTAATCAGTTTTTGTAATATTTTTCTAGTGTGAAATACGCTGTCAGTAACTGAATATAATTTCTAATACTGTACGCGTGAAAATTCAAGATTCACCCTGGATTGTTCAAATTGCAACTATCGAAGTACTGGTTATGTCGTAGTGTTGGAGATTCCCGGCTATTAAACCCTATAGTGAAGTGAGGATAAGTACACATCATGGGTTAATAATTCACTTTGAAATTATAGCAAGTAAAATTTACATAACATTTCTGGGCTTATGTCACATCTTACTTAACTGGAGCAACACAAATAAATTTAAATGTTTAATTTTTAATATAAATAAATTTATTTATGCCCGTCCCGTTCCTGCAATCAAAAACGCTAATATTTTATGCATGATACGTCGATACTTATTGCTTTTGATATTGGAATTCCAACGTGGACAATGTCTTAAAAAACATTTAATGGGATTCATCAAAGCTTATGCTACACTATGGAAGAGCAGCATGATATAATCAATTACGTGGATCTGACCATTCTTAATATCATAGCTAAAGTGCGACTCGATTTCGGGATATACCGAAAACCAAGAGTCACATGGAACATCATTGGTTTTTCAACTAATCACTTCCTCCTACTACATCACAAGGCCATGGCGCTACGAAACAACGTTCATTGTGCGATGACTTAATCCTGTTACTAATGAAGACAAAGTTGATGAAATTCGCCTCACTTACGACGTCGCCAGGAAGAATTGGTTTAACGAAATGAATGAACGCTTTACATAAAGGTAAAGGCGGGAATAAAAGCTGAAACTAGTCATTGTTATCTTCAACCATGTTGTATTGTACAGCGTCTATTCATCTCGTTAAGAAATACAATACGATGATCAATCTGAGAATTGGTTTCCCGGCCCGATCATAAAATTCATATTCGAGAAAAACAGAAACCAAATCAGTAATCGAACCTGTAGTCAAACAAACGAAGCTCGGAAAGATTTCGATATATTCATCTATACAAGCAGAATTTCAAAACGTTTTCGTGAACGAGCCCTGACAATTGTTAAGTACGCGTTAAACACCAAGAAGCGAATGAACACTAATGATGATTACAAAACCAAGGGCGTCTACAAGCTCAGTTGCCCGACTTGCGATTCCTTTTATATTGGATCCACAAAGAGTTCTTTCAAAGAGGGATACAACGTGCGTAGATCTTGGCTATCTAATGATGGAAAATCGGCATTCGACGACCATCTTATAAAATAGAAACACCAAATGGGGCTTATCGAGGAAGTCATGGGTATCCTCAAGACTGAAATAGACCCTAGAAAATCTTGGCTTAATGGTGATAATTAAGTTAATTTTAAAAAGACCCTGTCCTAGATGTTATCGATGATATTATTATCAAACCAAATTGCGCCAATGTCACTAGCTTGCTTTTTAAGTCCACCCATTAGTGCAATGTCATCATTAGTACCCTATATTCGGCGGATCATTCCTCCCCTTTATAGAATTCTTTGCCCGTTATAGTGGTGGTTACACCAAAAGGCGTCGGCTTTAATAAATTCTGCTATATTGCTAATTCTAGTCCCGATTTTATTTTGTTTATTCCTAAAAGCAATATTGATAATTATACAGTTACTGGGACTAAATAAACTGTAGGAGGATTTTAAATTATCTCTAAAGTTTTTCATCTCCTTAATATTAAGAAAAAACAAGTAATTAGAAAATAGTTTGAAATAAAAATTTCAAATTGTCTCATAGACTTGCACTTCTCATTCAGATGTGTCTTATCTTTTTTGCTTTGCCAAAAGTCCCTACATTTCCCTCTTTAGGCTATACAGGGTGTCCAAAAAGTCTGACAACATGGCAGATAACTCAAAGCTGCCAGGTAGGCGAGATCTGATGAGTGTGGTAATAGGGAGGGGGGGTGCGGAATTCATTGCCGCACTCAAATTCGACCTTGGCCCCCAAATTTAAGGTCATCCATTTGCTAACTCGAAAACTATTAAAGGTAGAGAAAAATTTCCAATTGCTACCCTGTAGAGCAACACCACAATAGTCTAAAAACAATTTTTAATCACACCCTTCTCCTTGTAAGATTTTGAGAAAATGGGCGAGAAAGAGTCGCTCAAGGTCAGGTTTAGCTGGCCAGGTTGGCTGAGGTTTCTAACAGATATGAATTGCAGTGAAGCACACCGTTGGGAAGGGGAAGGGGAATCACACTCTTGAGTGGCTCTTTCTCGCCCATTTTCTCAAAATCTTTCAAGGAGAAGGGTGTGATTAAAAATTGTTTTTAGACTATTGTGGTGTTGCTCTACAGGGTAGCAATTGGAAATTTTTCTCTATCTTTAATAGTTTTCGAGTTAGCAAATGGATGACCTTAAATTTGGGGGTCAAGGTCGAATTTGTAGCGGCAATGAATTCCGCACCCCCCCCCCTATTATCTATAAACCACACTCATCAGATTTCGCCTACCTGGCAGCTTTGAGATGTCTGCCATGTTGCCAGACTCTTTGGACACCTGTATAATTCCTAGCTTTTTCCTTTGTCTTTGGCGGCTTGAGGATGAAGACATCGTCTTCGAAATACGTATCCGTTATTTCTATTTTTTCTAACTTTGTGGATTAAAGCTGCTCACTTTATAACTTGAAACAACACTATTTGTCTCTAACATGACTTCCACAATTTCAAAGCTAATCTTGTGGACAAGTTTCATTGTCTAATATTTCTTTTTTTAGCAGTTGAAGTGCGTTATTCGTACAATTTCATGTTGGTTCACACTCATACAATCATTCTGCACAGAGTTCAGTTTGGTGGTCATTCTTTTCTCTTTGTACACGTATTTATGTCTTCCATCATATGAGGTCTGCATTATTTGATCATTATTATATTGAATTTTACTTGATGGGTATTTTAAGAATATTCATAACTCACCTCAACAATGAATGCAGAAAAATAACAATTACAGTAGAACCTCGTTTCTTACGAATCGCAGTGGACCAAAATTTTGGTTCGTATTATCCGAGATTCGTATTTATCCGATAATGAAAGAAAACCCCGATAGTGCAATGTTAAGAATCAAGCCTCACACCAGATTGTTAATTTAAATGGCCCAGAAAAAGATAATATCCAAATTTAAAAACTGAATGAACAATGCTGCATTCGAAAATATTTTATTTTAATAATTGTATATAATTCTATAGAATTGTCTATAGATCAACTGAAATGAATAAATAATTGAAGACTGATTTGTCATCAATTGTAGAATGCTGTAATATGAATTTCTTTGTGTTGTTAACTTGGAATATTTTGTTTTCATGAAATCCATGATAAGTGGTAATTTACTGTGTCATTGTTATTTCATTTTGATAATGATGAAATGAATATATGAAGAAAGACGGTGAGTTTATGAATAAAAATGAGAAATGGAGAATAGAGTGAAAGGTCCCAACCGTTGATCGTCAGCTTATTACAGATTTCGAAATAAGTAATGTCTCGAAAAGGTTTCATCGTGGTTTCCATGGAAATAAAATATTCTTGATGAAAAGGTTTGACGTATAAAAATCCTCATTAGACCATTCAATACTTACCCTTTTAATAAAACATTTTTGCGTATGTAATTAGATATTATGATGTAGGGTTATTGTTGCTTACTATAACGGAGTATTACAGCCCAAATTTAAATTGTAAATTCGTAGTGATGGGTACAGAAAGAAAAAAAATGCGTATTAAAAATCTTGTAAGAACATGAAAAAAATTTCTACGTATTTAAAGACTGCAAAACTGTGTAAAACGATCTCATGTTTGCAAAACTATACAACGTCATAATCGTTACCCAGACAACGAAACCTGGGCCGAACTAAATTCCAAGAAAGAGTGGGACCATTTGTAGATTTTCTGAAAATCGTTTCCGTATCTCGTTTCTGAGATATTCCTTAAAATATGAAATAAAAAGATGGACACAGGTTTCCATTTTTTTTTCAATATTTTGTTTCAGTTTAATCATCTTCAATTAATTCTAACATCTTTTAGTGCAACGCCTGGCATTAATTGAAACGTTCGATCTGATAACATTAACAATGCTTCAATAGGTCTTATGCTTTGGCAATACCTCCATAAAAAACATACTTGTGATCTGGCATCTAATACGAAAGAAACACCTGTTCAGCAACTACCTATTGTTAACATTGATCTCCCGCGAGAAAATCTATGTTGAAGTGGAAGATCAGTTTGTTATGAACGTTCATTTAATTTACTGGAAAACGTGCAATTATAAACCCAAACAAAAACGAAATGTACAGTAGGCGCAAGAGCAGTTCAAGTGAATCCACTTGAAGTTTCTCGGAAACTAAGAGAAATGTGGTGGAACTCCATTTACCAGGACTCCTTCGGGACTTGTTAAGTGAAGTCACCTGTAAGTGAAATGGCGTATTCGGACGCAAAATTCCAAGGAAGTGAATTTAATGTATATTTGTAGAGGACAAATGTAATAAATAAAGATAAGATTTTACTGGTTTGCCTTTATTTTATATTCCTTAATAGGGTTTTTTCTTCATCTGCACATGCACAATAATGATATCGCACACAGTATTTATACATCACAGCTTAGAAGAAAGACAAAGTTTTGTTCACTTATTCAAGAAATCTGGAATTCAAAAAATACAAATCTGAACAAACAAAATAGTGATTAATTTTTGAACAATTGGAAAAGCTTAGAATCTTTTAGTGGCCCTAAATCGTTGTTTAATAATAAATCTTGATTAAATTTTTGTATAGCTAGAGTTTAACTATTTTTCCCTTTAAGTAATTTTTATTTATTTTATTATTTTGGCTTTTTTTTTTATTTTTTGTGCTTTCTGATTAACCAAATTTAACTGTTAATTGTGTGGCTTCAACGGTTCCGTTTTCAAATTTTATTCTATTTGTTTAATCGTTACTATAAATGGTGTGGCTTCATTCTGTTCTGTGTATTCTGCTTCAATAATCTCTATGACATAATATAACTAACATTATCCGCTGTAGCTCAGTGGTAAGAGCGACTAGACGGATTCTCCCAGATCGTGGAAATTTTTTCCTTTCATGTTCCATTCTTAAGAAAAATTCGCTCCAATAGTGCATATTATGCTTGTTCACATTTATGAGGGGTTCAGAAGTCCACAGAGGTCCACAGTGTTCAGTTTAGTAACTATTCCAAAATGAACTAACATTTGGTGTGGAAGTTGCAAATAAGCGCTGCTTTCCATTACATGTATTAATCATGTTTTGAGCCCATCGACAAGATTGCGTCCTGTTATGAAAATCACGGTCCTCAATTCTTGTAAAAAAGGGAAGATGAAAATGACTAGAATTTATTTTGCCATAATATTCGGGAAATTGAGAATGGCTTATGGCTGACCCTGATTAAGGTTTCGGAGGAGAAAAAAACAACAACCGCAGATTATTATCAGTTTCACCATTGCATGTGGTCGACTCTTCTTTGATTTAAAACTTCCATTTACACGCAAATTTTTGGTTAAACTCTACTGAGATGCCTACGAATCGAAATCTTCGAGTGTTAGAGGTATTTTGATGATATTCTCCATAAAAATCGTCAATATGGTTATGCTTCTGCATCCGAGTAAAGCATTTTTCGATAGAAACGAACAGTTTTCTAAAAAAAAAAATTAACTTCGATCAGAAACAATCCGAAACTAACGATTTAATGGCTCATGCTCATTTATAAAGTATTGCAATGATTGTTTTTATTTCGACCATTCTGCTATTTATTTAGTAAATTTCAGTCTTGTTAACGTCAGCCGTTAAAATAAATAAATTCTTAAATACGTATTTAACACCGAAGAGCTGATATCTCGACAGTGGTTGCGTTTTGGAAAACATGACTTCTACACATCATTTTTATTTCATGATATACCATGCACTGGGTATCTCAAAAATACCCCTTCCCAATAAGTTAGGTCTAGATTTCAAAACTTATCTATAAGTTTCAAGGTCATCCACGGTCACCATGTCAAAACGTCAGGTGGCGCTAAATCACAAAAGGCATGCATGCTGAATACAGAATGTATGGGCAGGCACAAAAACCGGATTGATTTTTCTAAGGACCATCTTATTGTAAAATTCTATCTATGTCCTTGGGATGCAATTTGAAAAGAAAAACAACTAAAATAACCTCCTATTCCATTACGGAAATTGAACAGAAAATTGTTTAGAAAGGCAGGTAAGCTCTTGAACATTCTCCTTACAACCCCGACTTAGAGAATCCGGAGCAAATTTCACCGGCAGGTTTCCAAATGATGGAAATCCAAATTAGTTGGATCCAAATGATGGAAATCCAAATAATGGAGATCCAAATGAGTTGAGACGGCAGGTTTCCAGGCACCGATAAAGCGATGAGATAAGTGTGGAGATTATGTTGAAAAATAAGGGGAAATTTTTTCCAGGTTCGTTGCTCACTTAGTTTTTTAATAACCTATTCACTTAAATTTCCAATTATCGTGTCTATAATATAATAAATCAATATCAGTAATATCCTTGATAAATGATTAAAGACTGATAAGGTCTCAGGAAATCAGCTCTACTGAAATCCGAGCCACAATTTAAATTATATCTTTTGTTAAGAAATAAATAATCAAATAAAACAACAAAAGGTCTTTAGAAACAAGAGAAATAGTGGCCGAAATAGCAGGTATTATAATTCCCGTCAAGGTTCACTCTAGTGCAGCGGTTTTTATCGCCTTGAATATTGTGACCAGTACATATATGAATTCCTATGATCCTCCTGATCATCAAAGTGCACATCTTGCAATGTCCCTGCAACACGATGTGCCCGAATCCGAAGCCTGCAGAGCCATAGGATGCCTTGAAGCTAGTCACAGACGACAGCACTTGGAACTTCCCAGAGCGTGATTAACAGACTGTGGAATCGCTTTCACGTTCATCAGACATGAATCCCATTGAACATGCTTGGGGTGCACTGGGAAGACATTTCTCCACAATTCTTCTCAGGAAAATTAATTTCGCATTAATTGCAAAAAAGGCCATTTATGGGGCCACCAATTTAAGGGTAGTTTATTTAACAGCGGCCTAAGTGCGAGGCTATATTTTACCCCAGCCGGTTTCCTTAGCAACGTAGTGATTGGAAGATCTCATGATTCGCTGGCAGTAAGATTGGACATTGCCAGCAGCATAGACAATGACATTGTAATGACATCTCCTAAGGGAAGCAATGTCTGCACCATAGGTGAACCTAGTTGCTTAAAATGTGTTTATAGTCCTTGCTGGTCACTCTACCTTTCAAGGTGATAATTGGGGGTGCAGAAA
Organism: Rhysida immarginata; assembly: GCA_023313115.1. NCBI lineage: Eukaryota > Metazoa > Arthropoda > Chilopoda > Scolopendromorpha > Scolopendridae > Rhysida > Rhysida immarginata. Next base: position 1,951,611 of record JAHWFO010003935.1, on the reverse strand, counting down.
GCCACAATATGGCATCCAAATCATGACGAAATTTCACCATGCTTCACCGTTGGAATTAACACAGTCCGAATCGTATGTTTCTATCGTCGTTCTCGACACGTAAAATTGCCTGCTTGCTAGGAAAAGCGTGAAGGGCATATTCCTACTCATTATCAGTCCAGGATTTGTGCTTATTGTATAATTTTCTTCGTGTTGCATTCACCTGCGTTATCAGCGGTTTGCTCACGAATACTGTGTTTACTGTATAAAGCTCCCTTCGTACTGTTTTGATACAAACCAGATTACGAAGATGCAGATCCAAGTCTATAGTCACTTTCGCAGCAGTCATCTTCTACGTCTAATGATTTTGTTTCGTTTTTTTTTTTTGTTTTTTTTTTGACATCCAGAATTTGTTATCGGATTTTTGAGCGTTTGTTTCTTCTTTGAAGATGAAATTTGGAATACAATTCTGATATCATCCACGCAAACCGTAAGAATGGCATTAGACCAACTCAGATTTAACTAAGATCTAAATCCAATAAAAATATTAATGAAATATAAAGCTGAGAACTTTTCTATGGATGTTGATTCAAACTGGGTATTCAAAAGAGTTAAGTAAAAGAATATTCCCTGAGATGTAATTAATATATTAATTTAAAACCAACAATCAACCATTATTTATAATGTTGAATTTACTGAGTTTGGTAAAAATGATATATAAAAATTCAAAAATTAACTGATGTTTCGTCGATGCCTTTTGGTTCATTCTTGCAAAACTGTACGATTTTTGAGGAGAGAAAAGCGCCTTTTCTACAAAAAATGTAATAAAATACGCTCCAAAACAAACTAAGATATAAGTAAAAAAAAAATCATAAGAAACTCTGTATTATAAATTATTGCAGAGAAAAAAGCTTTAATCAGCGAAATGTGTATAATTAATTTTATTATTTTAACAAGTTACTTGCAAAATTTATGCACCCCATCACGACTATCCATAAGCATACGGTAAAAAGTGATGTTGGATAAATAGGGATCATATAACGTAGCAGATTTTTTTTTTCTAATTTAACAAAAGTTATAAGATCCACTGATGTACACAGACATAATAGCGTATTCATTGTTTGTTTGTTTTTTTGCGTTTTTTTTTTTTTGAGCTTTTCCTCGATGAACTTGATTAGCCCCTGCTTTTATAGTGGCAACGATAATACCGATATTACTATCTTGCAATTTTTCACGTAATGACATAGTCCAGCATTACTCTATACCTTTAAGCAAGCATAAACAGGATTTAAAATAATTTTTTGGTTGTCTCGCAAAGCAAATTGTATAAGGAAAGGAATAAAGGGAGAGAGGGAGGAGGGAATAGGAAAAAAGGTTTTATTTTATTATTTTTTTTTAATTTCATGGTCACAGATGGCGTGGTTCACGTAAAGCTTTTGTTCTGATCTGCTTTTCATGGCAAGATAGTTACGCAATCTATTAAAAAATAAATTAGAACCGGCGAAATATATAATATCCAGATTTAAGTTTGAAAATTTTGCTCCAATGTTCTGGAAAGGGACTCTTAATAATTTAAATAATCAATTACTCGGGTCAATGGGTTGTCAATTTTTTTTATGTCCATTAAAAAGTTAACTACTTTGCATGCAAATAAGCTTTTAGAAACGAAGTAAATTACTAAAGGATATGAATTGTAAGAGATGCACAATTTTTTTTATTTATCTCTATTTGATATGGACAGTTTACCAGAATGTACAATATAAAGAGCACTGTTTTTAATAGCCGATCAATCATGTACAAGCAATATAAATTATTTGCCCTGATAACAAAGATACCTCTGAAAATATCAGTTAATTTTCGAAGTTCACTACCCTTGGCCAAAATCTTGATACGAAATATGCTATTTTACTAAATGCTGTAATATAAGCTTAATTTTTTTACAACGTTATAATAGGGAGATGGACGACTTCAGAAGCAGCAGAGCAATTATTTTTTGAGATTATCATTTCTTTTCGGGCATAATTAAGATTAAAAAAATCTGCTTATTTCTACCGTAAAAAATTTACTTCGTTAACATCTTCACAACCGAAACTAAATTGCTCAGTACTTCGACGCACTTTCACTCAAATGATAAGAAATAATGAACTTGAATAATATGGCATCATGTAATTTATAATTTTTTTTTCAGAATTGTTCATCAACTTTAGTGTTTCACTGAAATAATTTTATTTCTTTCTATTATGTTTAAATACGGGAAGTGGTTTGTAAAGTAAATGAATTACGGCACAAAGTTCAAGTTGTTAATAAGAGACTAATCCTGACAGAAGTTGAATAATCATTAAAGTTGGTAATATTTCATTCTTATATTTTTAAACGAACGCCACTTTATGGAATAACAGAATCTTTTAAAAAAAAAAATGAGAAATATACATCATCATTATTATTATTTTTTAAATATCATAAACATTATGTTCGTAGTTGTAAATAACAAATGTCGAGACAGATATTGAGTTATGGGCTTCCTTGGTGCTTTAGGTTATCATTCTAAATCGCTTATCATTGCAACAAGATTAATTAAGGACGTCATTAAAAAGTAATGTAAATATCCGATAGGATTCGACATGCAACTCCAGCGTGTTTCCCATTCTGTCCTTTATACAATCAAAATATGTAAACGATGAAAAGAAATTTCACGTTTCCATTCCAATAGCAAGAGAAGAAATCAAACATTGAGTCTTGAATGGAGGGATTGTTTTTGTTAAAAGTGAAGTTATAATTATTGAATGAATGAATTAGTTAGACAAACGGGCTTTGAGAAATAGATTGCGGTTTTTAGTTCAGCACCAATGATTGCAATTTCAATTTGTTGGTTTGTTGGATGAATTCGTGTCATAGAAATGTAACCATAACATGAAAGTGAAATACGGCGAGAATTTTTACCAATTTAAAATCCTATTATATATTGTAAGTAATAAAAATAAATTGTTAGGTAAAATGAAGTGAGTGGATATAATTCATTCCATAAACTCTCTTCATCCATTAATCAGCGACAGATTATGTAAAATTAGAGATAAAACCCTAGAGTCATAAAAAATGGAATTTTTTTGATATAACATCACAAATGAGATAAAAAGATAAAAAGCATGACCAGAGGGTTTTATTTTCTTAAATAAAAATGTAAAATATTAAAAAGCAAGTTTGTTCATATGTTTATAACTTATAACTTAAAAAACGAAACTTGCAGGAGTCATGTGATTTTCCAGAGAATTTCACAAGAAATAATAGTTTCAATTTTCATATATTATAATCTCGATTTTCCCGCCAGTCATTTATCCCCCTTTTCGCGAACTTGTTCAACATTTTCCACATTAAAAAAAAAAAAAAAAAAAAGTTCATATGGATATAATGACATTACTTTTACAGATCCGGTATCTTTTTTAATAAGATTTAATTTAATAATATAATTTAATAATATTTAACATTTTTCTCTTGAGCAAGATAATGAAATTAATTAAGATTAAGTTTCTTAGCTCAGAAGTTTGAATTTTCATATTCAATATGCATCAATTTTTATTTTATTATATTATAATGGTGTACAGTGTCGTTTGGAAGTCGGATCATTTTTACTACATGGGATTAATATGTAATAAATACAATGTTTTAATTACTACGAATAATAACGATATTCAAGACCATTAAAAAAATACATTATTCCTTCCTAAAGAGAAAAGGAGAGGAATTATCTCCTGAGAAAAAAGAATCGATTTTTATATTAAAACTATAACATGGAAGACGAGTGTCAAATGTAAATCACTTTTGTGTAACTTGTTTGGATTCTCTAAATGAATAAGGCATTAAAAGTTGAAGGGTCTCTCTTTCTCTCTCTCTCGTCTGCTTACCTTCAAGTCCTTGAGTAAGTCGGCTGCTTTATCCTGTTGGACGTCAGGAGAGAGGGCGACCGTGACCCCCTCGTCTTCCAGCCGAAACGCTCGGCCACTGGCCGCAAGTAGCGCCGCTACGAACACGAAGAGGAACGTCCCGTCCACGAGCATCCTCCACGAGCACCTTGTTATTACACTTCGCAGAAACAGACTGAGCAAACAGATTATCCCGAACAAGTTAAAAATGCCAAGAAGGGAGCCAGTCGTTGTACAGGACAGTCAATTCAATCCTTGAAAAGGGGCGCGCTGTGAGAGGGGGAGCGCGCAAAAGGAACTCTGCGCCGAAGAGATATCGGTGACAAGAGTCGATAAGTTGTTATCTGCGTTTTTGATAAATGGTGGAGCTACTCCTTCCCTCACCTCCTCCTCCTCCTTGCGATTATCGCACACAAAGCCTATCTCACTCGTTCTCGTGCTGCGCTAATTCGCTCGCCAGGTGGCGCTGCCAAAACTAATATGAGAACTTCCGTCCCGAATGTTGAAATCCAACTTTCATCTCTCCCACTTCGTGCTCACCTTGCGAATGTCAGTCCGGTCGAGCGGTGGAGTCTACTTTTCTCCAGGTGACTTCAGCTCCTCTACCGGCCGAGAATAGAAACGTAGACGATAAACTTCGAACTTCTTGTCGGCACCCTCGTTCGACTCTCATTTTAACGAACCGTAAGAAAAATAAAATAAAAATTATTTCAATTTTTTTTTTTCCATCGAGAGGATTATTTTTAAACTGGGAAAGCGTGCGAGCATTTACAGACGAGATTTCCTGTTTTGTGCAATTGCACGGAGAGGAAATACTTGCGAAGAAAAGAGTGCAGCTTTTTTTGTTGTTGTTGTTTATTTTTTATTATAACATGAAAATCATATGGCTTTTTTCATAAAAGAAAAATTTCAAATACTTGTGATCCTGTTTGTGATGTTCCCCTTACTCCGTACGATGATGCGCATCCAGTTATGAATTCCATTTATTCATACTAGTTCATTCATTATCATCTATAATGAAATTCAACTAATCTGTCATTGGAATCATTCCTCTGTAGAATGGGAATGAAATCGAAATCACATTTTAATCACCTATTATTTACGAAAATTTTTTTAAAGTACATAGATATTAAATTACTCTGCTATCTGTCGCCAGCTTAAGAAGATTTTGTGTATTTACCTATTTTTCAAGCGTCTCTTGTTAAAAAAAATGCTTAATCATCAGCGAAATTTCCATCTTAAGCAGTATCTACAATTTTATCCCGCTTTTCTTTGCCCATTAAAATTTATAACATCTTTAATTAAAGATTACACACGTTTCTAGACAGCTAAATGAATTATCAAAATATTATGCTCGTGATGAGACCAAAGCACGAATATTAAAGGCCTTTTTTTCCTAATCGCAAAATGCAATGAGGTGCAGAAATCGACCCACATTTTTATCTTGTTCCAAATATGTGATCTATATTCCAAAATAGGTTACTAATAAATGAAATTATATTATTTTTGTTTCTCTCTAATATTATTTCAGTTTTTAGCTAATCTTTCTTTATGCGACTGCGACTTTATGCACAAAGAATTAAAAGCTATGATCAAAAGAAACTTCAATTTGATATAATTTTGTCAATCTTTAGGAGAAGGAAAAATAACTACATAAATAAATTTGCAAAAATATTATGAACGAATTCAATCCAATTAAAAGTTGTTTTTTTTTTAATTTTAGCATTTCATTTTAACGAGAGAGAGGGAAGATTAATTCCACGAAATATCGAAAATAACTGCTTCGAACTAATGAGTTTCACCGCACTCTCTGGAGCAACGTGTTAAAGGTTACGATTTCAACATCATGCTCCACAGCAAATTGAAAGCGAATTAGCTTCTGTTGAATACAATGATGATACAGCTACATCGTCAATAACGCAGGATTTGCATGAATGTCCCTCATTTTGTTCAGTCTTTTTTTTTTTTTTCCTTTCCTTCTCTCGATAGGCCGTTAAAGAAAAGCAATAAGGAAAAAACGGAGCGCGCACCCACGCACACGACGCTTCTCTACGAACAAAAAAGCGTTCGCGCAATTTGTCCTCGTTGCGAGAATAACGACGTCATCGATACGCTGATAGGTGGGATGATCGAATAGCACACTTTAACACAAAAATACAAACACACACATGGGCATAAAAACACGGGCAAATTTAATGATACATTACTTTTCCTCTTTGTGTGACAGTTTGGGACCAGTTCTGTTCTTTTCATTCCTGAGCAGATGGCACATTTCAGTAAAGGCATCAACCACTTAAGATGAATAAATAAAATGAATCATATATTGCATTTATAAAAGACAATGACTGGCGAATTTTATGCGTTATATATCCTTACAGGAAACAAAACGCATAATTAAAATCTTGAATTAAAAACAGGTTTTTTTTCTTTCTTTCTTTCTTTTTTTTTTAATATTACTCGAGATTAATAGCATGAGCAGTTGTCTGAACAAAACTTAAAAAACATTATATAAATTTAAAATATTTTCCTGGTCTTCCTTATAGCATCGGACTCCGTTGAGGCTACATTAATAATATCATTTTTTCCATGATTTTTTTTTTCTTCTTCTTCTTCCTACTTACTCGCATCACTGACAAGAAATGTCATTCACTTATTGTATTTGTTTTGCTTCTCTTAGTAGCATTGTTCTACCAGTTTCAGTGTCTACTTTATTTAAGACGGACGACTTTCATTCAACCAAAGAGCATGGTTGAAAGAACTCATTAATGTGTTGCCAGAAATCTTAGAAGTAGTTTATCTTGAGGTTATTATCCAAAATGAGTCACTGAATTTTTCTTTTTGTTATTTTTTTTTTAAATTCAATTATTCGCGTTTAATATAGCTTATTAAATTATATGCATATTTTGTAGATATATATTGTTTAAATAAAGAAACTGATTTATATTAAATTATGTCTTCATTTATTCTCTAAAAAAATATGAAATAATTAACGAATTTACAGTAAATAATAGAAACTTTTTGAGTTGCAACTTATAAATACTTGGAATTTGAAATTCAGTTTAGAACTAAATGAGAACTATCGGACAGTGACTAGAACTACAATCTATATTGTATCCTGGCATGCTGAGTACTTCTTTTCTGGTAAATATGATCAGACGGATGGGAGGGATTTGTACCTAACAAAGAAAGAAATCGAGTAAGTCGCTGAAGTTAGGGATGCGTTACAAAAGTATGCGTTTTACATATTAAATTTACATTGTCTATTATGTTGAAATAAGTAAACTTAAAGGCTTATATGAAATCGTGTTTTGCAAACAAATTGAACATACCATTTTCATCGGCTATTCTAATCCCGCCATAAAATAGACTTTATCTTATCTAAATAGAAGCGTTTAATTCCCTCCTGCCATTTATTTGAACTATCATTAAAATTTGTTATCGGATCATTTATACATTGAATTTATTCTCATAATCCACCATTTACGGCACAATTGTGTTAGAGTCTCCTTCCCGAGACTTTCTTTTAGAACGATTGACCTCCTCGTTGATGATTTAATAGCTTTAAAATAATATTTTCACTTAAGTCAGAGGAATAAACTTCAATATGACGATTTCAAGATTATATATTTGGACTCTGCGAAGGGAACCAAAGCGAAGAAATCTGGGATTCGGAACACGAAAATAAAGATACAAAAACATCTTAAAAACCGGTAGCGTGATTAAATAATATATAATATGAAAATGGAATTGAATAATATTTTTAATCAGTTATTCACTGTTCATGGTCCAGAGTTTTGTGTAATCTTTCATTTCCATTAGCAAATTTTTAAACTGGTTTCAATCAAAAACTTTGCAAAGATTTATGAAAAGATTACACCGGACATTGAAATTACAGTTAGAAGAGAATTTGTATGCTTACATTTACCATACTTTTTCTATAGGGAGAAATATCAAAACAAACATTGAATATCCGCCATCTTTTGAGGGCATCGAGACCCATGGCTGCCATGGCTCTGAACTTATCCCATTGTTATACAATACATCCAAACACGCAACAACTCGTTGCCATCGTTATACAATAACAAGTTGGGCAAAAAAGCGCACTTCGATGAGCAGCAGTATAGGATTGCCTTCCTCTTGCCCTCAAAATATGGCAGCTGTACCCATCATTCAGTGCGAAGATATTTTCCCCTATTCAAGTGTTGTCAAATATATACTCAGTGGTTATACAGGGTGATTACAAAAGAACTTCACACTTTTAAAAATTTATTACATCAAAGCTATTCAGAATATAGACACACCAAATACGGATTCTTAAAGAAAAACTCTTGAAGTTTATTGTGACACAGTTAAAGATGTTCAATATGCCCCCCTCTAATCGAATTCGTCCCAAACCCGCATTAACATATCTCCATCAATCCCACGTATCGCTACCGTAATGCGTTCTTTCAGCTCGTCTAGGTCACGGGGAAGGGATAGGGTGAAGATTGGTTGGTTTGTTTTGTTTGGTATTAACGTCCTTTTCAACTGCCATGGTCATTTCAGGACGGCGTTATAGGGGCCGCAAATTTTGCCTCGCAAGGGTTCTTTCACGTGGAGCCGGCAAACGACTACACGGGACCAACGGCTTTACTTCCCTTCCGAAGGAAGTGCGTGATCTCAGGATTTTCCCCCTGAAAAAATCCTCGTCGTCCTCGGCCGGGGGTCGAACCCGCGTCCTCGGGCATCAGAGGCGATCACGCAACTCCTGAGCCACCGAGGTCGATGTAGGGTGAAGACCTTGTCCTTTACATACCCCCATAAAAAGAAATCACAGAGGTGGATTGGTAGAGCAAATAATAACCTGGAACTTGCAAAGTGGCCACCGCGGAGCCCCGACCTCACACCTTGTGATTTATTTTTATGGGGGTGTGTAAAGGACAAGGTCTTCACCCTACCCCTTCCCCGTGACCTAGACGAGCTGAAAGAACGCATTACGGTAGCGATACGTGGGATTGATGGAGACATGTTAATGCGGGTTTGGGACGAATTCGACTACAGGGGGGCATATTGAACATCTTTAACTGTGTCACAATAAACTTCAAGAGTTTTTCTTTAAGAATCCGTATGTGGTGTGTCTATATTCTGAATAGCTTTAATGTAATAAATTTTTAAAAGTGTGAAGTTCTTTTGTAATCACCCTGCATATTAAATCTCCTGAAATATTTTTGATCTATACTTTTCTATGGAAGCAAAAACTCTCCAAAGTGAACTTTCGATTTCATATTTTTCTACTCTTTTAGGTAGGAATTCTTATTCTTAAAATTATTCATAGATAATCTTCATAATAAGCATTTATTACGCGGATTCAAATTCAATCACGAACAACTGTTAAGATTATCCCATTAAGTGCAGCAATTTTTGGAGATTACCCTAACTATGAAAATAAGCGATGATTTTATTAATAACTAATTCAAGCGCTTTTTTATTGGATAATAAACGAATATATTGTAAATGATTGACTTTATTGATTATTGAATATCCAAGTTAAGCTTGAATGAAACTGGCACTTGTTCATTTAACCTCTCCTGAAATTTCTCAGAAATATTCTTAACATATCCAGCACATGATTTCAAGAAACGACTCAAGGTTAATTTACTCCTGGTAAATGATATGTCTTCATAACCAGTTTTCTCTTCTTCGTATTAACTTCGTATTACGTATTTGATTGACTGTATTGGTTTAGCACCTAACCATATACATTATAAAGTCGTGGGATTATTTAAGCATGAGAAAAGAGTTCTTTAACAAGTAGCAAAAATTCCATATTTATCTCTCTTCTAAAGAATAAAACGGAATAAAAAATAGAAAATGTCTTCAGGGATAAGGAACCAACTTCTAGTCATTTTCCTGATAAGTACAAATCTTTCAATAGTACCGCACGATTATCGGTTTAGATTGCGTCTTTACGGATCAGAGCTTAGATCACTGATGTATTCGTTTGCTCTATTAAAACCCATAATCATTGTCATCGGAGAATGTTATAGCCTAATTGAATATTGGATTCTCAACTCCCTAATCGTTTGAGATAAGTGAATTTTCATTTTACAGTAAAATTTTCTTCTGCAATAACTTTCAAAATGGAAATAAGTTATTCAAAAGCTTAGTTGATCCACTATCTTTTGGCTCCTCATCTGTGCAGACATCACTAAATTCGTCCACATTGCCGTTATCATACGCAAATGAAACGATAAACCAATATAACATTTCAGAATCAAATATTATCCCAACTAAACAGGGCCGACCAACATGATCATTATGGATCCGAGAAGGCGCCAAAATACAAAATTTTAAATGAGTAAAATGGAAAGCGCCAAATTTTAAAGGAGTCTAGATATCCCAGTACCATGCTTTAATGCCATCATTGGTATACACAATATAAGAGCTATTATGATACATTTATGTAGAATAAATTAATTATCAGAGATTTCAAAATAAGCGGAATAAAAACAACTATTCAAGCAATGCGCGCCAATTTCGAAGTCATTTGCATCCTCTCATATGATTAAATCCTTTCACTAGTTCGGGGACAAATTTATGTTTACACCCTAGCCATCTTGCCTATCGGGCTGATCCTCAAAAGCAATGATTTTTGTACGGTGCTGTTATTGAGCTTCTGGTTGTCAAAAGAGTCTCTCCAATATAGGTTCATGTGATGCGTTTACATGGACACCGTATGTCGTTTGGTCATTTGTGTAATAAACACCGCACAAGACAACCTGACAATAACAGCTTACGATTTCGCAAAAAGGTTGATGACTTGATTAATTAAAGATGGTCGACGACTCACTCGAAGAGAGACTGCTGTCAAACTTAACATTTAACAGGAGAGATCACATTATTGATGCTCTTCTAAACCGTAAGATACAGATTTGTCATGCGGCTATCACCTTTTTTTTTCAGACTTTCAGACATGAAGCAAGATCTTCATGGATGTTTATGACTCATAAAAAGAAGGGGAAGGACCGTCAGGAACTGGATGAATAAACAAACCGTGTAATTCTTTTGTTACGGTTTTCTCACACTTGGCCATCTTTGATAGATAGTCGTAAGAATGTATCATCCAGGTTTTAACTACTCCTTCGTTACCTGAATTATCTTCGTGCCTCATTTATTAAAATATTTTTAATAAAACAATAGATATATTAATCCTTGTAGAATAATTAATTTCTCTGAAAGCCTGTCATTTAATATTAACTTAAAAGTCAGTTATTCTACTTATTACTAAATTATAATAAATAGCTTATTCTATTTAAATTTCAGTAGTTTTCTTCACTATTGCCCTCGGCCTCGTTCTTCTATTAAGAAAGGAAAGAACGTAATGAACTAATGAAAAAAGCAAAACAAAACGAGAATAACCTAGTTCTAATGAAATAACAAGAAAGAAATAAACTAAATATTGTATTTTATAAAAATCATTTATTGGCTTTAACACCCCTGATAAATTTTACTAAATGATAAAACAAAATATCCCTGTTTTATAAATAATTCAAATAAATTAATATAATTATAAATGGAACTCTAAAAATATTCGTGTACCTTCTAGGATATCTTGGACGCTTACGTGCTACTTTCTCATCCTGCGGCCACGTAATTCTTTCACCTGGTCTTATTCGTTCCATCTCCCAAAATGGGTTGTAATATTCTAAATTAAAAATAAACAGTAAGCTTATTAATATGAAATAAGATTTTGTAAGCAATCCAAGAAAGAGATTTAGCTATGACGCAGAAGTAATTTTAAAAATGAGAATTTAAATTTTAGCTTCTAATAAACAATCGAAATTCATTTAATTCCTTCCAAATTTCTGTCTATTTTATTGCTCACGTTCACAAAGCAATTCCAATTTATCAACTAATGCAAATTGCTTTATGGCAACGATCGTACAACTGTACAGATGCAGTACAATTATTAGTGTAACATGAGTAATTGAGGCAGGCCATGTAGTAGGCAGGGCATTACGTAAAAAAAAAAGATCGAATTTACATTTCACGAAGCTCTATACGTACTTTTCAAGTTCATTTCTTGGAAGGTTCTCAACATAACAAAATTATTGAATGTTTGATTATCATCAATTCTCCTCAGTTATTGTAGACAATAAGCCGATCAAGATTTTTACACGATTTCAATTTAATTTTTATTTTCATTTCATTTTCCTGGTAGTTTTATCAGGCAACCTGAGTGAATTCATCTGTCTACTGTTAAAAACGAAACGAGCGCGTGCCCAAGTCCGCGTCAATAACGCTTAAACGATAAAGCCTGGTTCACATAACGTGCGTTGTGCTGAAAACCAATTGAATCAAAAAATTCTTGAAAACGAATAGCTGATTCAATTGTCGAATCTATTTTTATTTCTTAATTTCTAATAGAGTTTATTTTAAACAAGTGGTCTATTGAATTACTAGTTTCACAAGCATCGATCATGAATAGATAATTTATGGACCTTTTTGTTTAAACGGCGATTTTAAAGTCTATGTTAAATTTTTATGCCATCCCATAACGTCGACGCCGACGTTCGGAATGGAAGTTATGTGAACTGCAGCACCATCTTGCGCCAGCGTCAGCGCTTGATGATTACAACGCTCACAACGCTGACGGAACGGACAACGCTGGCGCAACGCACAACGCACTTTAAGTGAACCAGGCTTAAGTGAACAGTTGATATATAACGTTCAGTATCTTGGTATTCTTAACGTTCACTGTTAGAGCACGTGCAATTGATCTGAAGGAGTCTACAAAAATACGATGCGTATTCAGAAAATAAGTTCCGTTTTGTAATAAAAACAAAACTAGTACTGTATATATATTTTCAAACTTTTTCTTTACCAGATTCTATATACATTTAATTATTTTTCTACAGTTTCCAAGTTTATTTAAACATTGTCATAGCACTCAATGAGTTTCTGCATGCTCACTTCATAGACGTCTGCAGCCAGTGAGGAAGTTTTCACTTCTTCATCGTCGCCTAAATGCAGGCAGCCGACGAACTCTTTTAGATACCGAAACAGGTGGTAGTCACTGGACGCGAGGTCCGGACTGTTAGGCGGGTGGTCAAGTTATTCCCAACCAAAAGATCTGATTAGTTGGGAACAACTTGACCACCTGCCTTACAGTCCGGACCTCGCTTCCAGTGACTACCACCTGTTCCGAGATCTAAAGGAGTTCATCGGCAGTGGCGTTTCAGCGATGATGAAGAAGTGAAAACTGCTTGGCTTTCCTCACCGGCGGCACACTTCTATGAAGTGAGCATGTAGAAGCTCATTGAGCGCTATGACAAGTGTTTAAATAAACTTGGAAACAATGTGCAAAAATAGTTAAAGGTATATAGAATCTGGTAAAGAAAAAATTTTGAAAATATATATAGTAGTTTTGTTTATTTTTTACAAAACGGAACTTACTTTTTGAATATGTCTCGTAGCTGAAAGGTTGATACAACCGAGTTAAGACTGTTGAAAACAGAACTTGAAAAATTCAAACTATCGAGCAAACGACGGACTGAGAGCCGGATAAACGTACAGCCCAAGCATACATTTTTCTAAGTAGCTTTTAGCTGAAGCTCTTATAATTATTATACTTACTTTTCAAACCCGCTTATCCGTTAGGGTCGCGGGGGCAGCAGCCCTATGGAGGATCTCCAGCGATCGCGATCTTCCGCCATCAGGCGCATGTCCTCCCTGGTAATATCCAAGCGACTCGAACCCAGATTCTCCATGTAGTCTAGCCACCTGGTTCTAGGCCGACCCCTTGGTCTCTTACCCATCGGCTTGGAAAATAACTGCCTAGGAAGACTAGTTTGCGGCATCCGTATCACGTGGCCATTATTATAATTTTTGAATCATATTTGACATTACCACTACGGATAGAAATTGTTAAAAGCAAAAGATGACAGTAGGAAACTCCGTAATCATTTCATAGACTGATTCAAGTAATGCAGGAATTTTCCGAGTATGATAAGAAAGAAGACCAATATGAATCCTTCTCTCGGAAGGAGTGGACTACTTGGTCATAATTTCACAATAAAGTAATGTCTTGTTAATAATATTAATCTATTGACGTATTTTAAGTAAACAGTAATTGTAAGTTATTATACCGCTTTGGATGGCATATGTCGGCATGTGTGACAGGTGGAAAGCACTGCGAGTCATGCGGTGACGTGGTTCCGGTATGTGATTGCGCAGACGTTGAAGAAATACTTTTGATTCTTCACTTACTTCTTTGCCATCTAAAGTGACTAAAAACGCAAAGGAATGGATTAAAAGTTTATTTCTTTAGAAACGCTTTTACACACAATTTATAATTACTGAAAATTCCAATTCTTATGAACTCTTATGCCAGAAAACCGTGCTAATTATTAAAATTAAATTTTAATCCTATTTTTCCAAAATATTAAATCTATAAAGTGGTATTTCTCATGCGATACACAAAATTATTCATTAACTTACCAGTACTAAATTATTTTCAATTAGTAAGCGTGAGGTTTATAACAGCAAATATCTGTTTGTTCCTCTTTTTTCGTGTATTCGAAAATGCTTAGTAATCCAGATTTGTGTGCAATCTTCTTACATGAGTTTCTAATTTGGAGATGTATTGGCTGAAAAGCAAACATATGCCATGCACTCAGTAAATAACTCCATCATACAGCGCTCGTTCATCAGATTCCACGTTGGAGAAACAAATCTTGATATTAATCCAGCCACCAAATGTTGTTATGACGCAAAAATATGGGCGTCAGTAACCAAACCCGAAAAAATGTATGGCAGAAGACCATGAAGTATCTACACAACTACAGTGATGGCAATTGAAAAATTAACATCCAGAAGATTTTACACAGAGGAGATTGCGGAGTAATCCATTTTCAATGCCCGGAGTAACAGATGTTCTTGTTTCATGTGGATAAAAGAGCCTACACCATGGTGAGCCTACCCTATCATGAAACCAAAAACCAGCATTTGTTTAGACTGTCCAGTATTCCTAAAGATCGTGGAACCTGGAAGTTGTCACCGTTGACTATTAGTCCAACTAAGGGAGTTTGAGCGGGGTTCAGGAAGAAAAATTGGACAGCACTTGTCCACAATGTTCTTTTTTTTTATCTATACTTAAAAAAGTAAGCGTATGTATGTGTTTGTACTCTATACAAATCCACACTATTTGTCGCAGACACACGAAATTTTGTACAAAAACTCTCTGCAACAAGGGGAAAATTACTGTAAATATTAAAAATCCATACTCCAACCTCTTCCCTTTTATATCCCCCCCATGTGTGAAAAACGACGTTTGTGGTTGTCAGATGGCGGCATAGAACTAATATTACTACTTTATTATTGGCAGTCTCGGCGGTTTGGCTAAATGCATACAAAAAAACGCTTTAATTTAGGGCACCACCTGAAATAAGATAATACATATTTCACCAGGGCCATACCCATAATTATTTTTCGGGGGAGAGGGGGGGGGGGGGCTGAGGGGGGGCTGGCCCAATCCCGCAGAAGGAGATAGAGCGCGCAAAACCCTCACTATCTTATTTCTCCTCTATGGTAACCACTAGAATTTAGCGTGAAGTTTCTTTGAGTACCGAGAGACGGCATTAATATTTGTAGCACATCATGGCATTACTATAGGGGGATCCAAAAGTCAGTTCAAACATTGTTGGCATGCATGCGACCTGTTAAAAGCCCCACAGGAAACAATCCGGGGAAGTCGGGTCCGCTGAATGAGGTGGCCAAATTTCCTTCGAAATTACTCTATCCTCAAAAACAGTTTGCTCTCGTTTTATTGAGATTCAGGCTGTGTGAGCTGTAGCTCCGTCCTGTTGATAATAACCTTGTCTGCGGTCAGTGTCATCTAACTGCTCTACAAATAGTTCGAATGTGTTGCATTAACAGTGGTGCAACGCCTTTCCAAGAATATGTACCCCGTCGCGTTCGTATGGATTAGATTAATTACCATGATCATTATGGTTGGTTGGTTGGTTAGAATTTTTGGCGCCCTTTACACAAGTTGTATCTGTACGCAGCCCGGAACAAACACAAACATCCATGCCCACGGCGGGATTCGAACCCACGACTAAGTGGACTCGAGAACTAGAAAGCCTACGCCCTAGCCCTCTCGGCCACCTGATCCTTATGGGTCCCATACCAATATGTATATATTTCTTTGGGTGAACTGACTTTTGGATTACCCTGTATTTTGAGTGCATTCTAATAAATTTTCTTTTGACAGGTCCCGTGATTTTTTTCTCGGGTGAAATACTCGTTAAACAATAGTTAGAAAGGAATTAGTACCGCATGTAATAAATTTGAAATATTTTAAAAGGGGAGCATGCTGATAGATCCAAGGGACCTGTGTTCAAGCTGGTTTCTTAGAGATTTCGAGGAATTCTTAAAGTTTAACCATTTTGTGGTATTGGAATAGAATAGCATTTTAATGTTATTATTGGAGGTTTTATGATTTTTACTTAGTATATGTTGTGTGACGCTATATTTATCAGGTTTGAATTTTTTTATAATATGGAGTAGTGTTCTTTAATTCTAATCTTGATTTTTCCCTAACTCTCTGTAACACATTGTCTTCAATCGATAGCTTTTTCTTTGTATCCTTTTTGACAGGCGAAAAGTTTGATTTTGGAGAATTTTTCTTTTTTCATCGATCATAGGTATGATCATAAATGATAGAATGTATAATTTTGGGGAAGGTAGCTAATTTGTATATAGAACAATGTTGGGAGCTGTTATATATGGAGGAAGGTATAAAATTAGATTTTCTATATAGAGGGTGAATACAAAAGTCTGAACCCCCCTTTTATTTTTTGAACCGAAGCAGATATGTCAATTTTGATGAATCCAATGAATAGGAAGTTGTGGGTGGCCTATCCCATGGTGCACTTTTCATCATCCCAAATATGCAAATTAGGACACATTCAAAATTTATCTCAAAAACCGTAAGGGATAGAGAAAAAAAAACAATTGCAAACTTGTTCAGCATAAAAAAACAAACAAAACAAAAAAAAGTCATCCAAATCGGACAAACCAATCACCCACAATCACGTGGTGAACTGTTTGTAGCTTATAAACAGTCACACTGCACAAAGAAAACTGAATGTTGATATTTCCATCATGTAAAGCATGAAAATCAAAAAATTAACATAAATTATCATACTCACATTCACTTTCATGCGGAAAAGCAAATAAAAGGCATGTTTCAGCACACAGAAGACAGAACAATTCCAAAATTACGAACACTTCACCAAGTGATTGTGGGTGATTGGTTGGTCCGATTTGGATGACTTTTTTTTTTGTTTTGTTTGTTTTTTTATGCTGAACAAGTTTTCAATTGGGTTTTTTTTTCTCTATCCCTTACGGTTTTTGAGATAAATTTTGAATGTGTCCTAATTTGCATATTTGGGATGATAAAAAGTGCACCATGGGATAGGCCACCCACAACTTCCTATTCATTGGATTCATCAAAATTGACATATCTGCTTCGGTTCAAAAAATAAAAGGGGGGTTCAGACTTTTGTATTCACCCTGTATATCATATGTTCGGGTGTTATTCTTTCTTTTAATCATTAGGTCCATTAAGGGAACTTTCTCACTTGATTCCGTCTCCACGGTGATTGTTTTGAAAAGGTCGCTGAGATATTATTTTTGCAAGCAATGATGGTGAAGATAATTTGTTTTTGAAGGGGGAAAAAGTTAAAATATTTGGGGATTATTTCTTTCTTTCAATGATTTTTGATTAAATTTTTTTCCAGAAGAGTAAGTTTCTTGAAAAAGTTAAGTAAAGTTTAGCAATGTAATTTGAGGAGGCATTCACATAGTAAGTAATGGGTCTCATTTTGTTCCTTGTTTATGCGTGATGGTGATGCAATCTAGTCTTCAGGGGCCTGCACTGCTTCAAATATTCTCCTTCACAAACAAAAAAATATTTTCTTCATCGCTTGCAAAAATAAAAAAAAAATTAAAAAAAAAAGAATCTCAGCGACTTTCTCAGAACAATCAATACTGTATTTTGGAACCTTTTATAGCCTTCACCATGGAGACAGAATCAAATAAGAAATTTCTCTTAATGGACTTGAGAAAGAAAGAACACCACCTTACCATTTTCTATACAGGGTGAGTCAAAAGTCTCTTACTCCCCCATAAAATTTCAAAACGAGTGGAGATACAACAAATCTGTTAGATAGTTAGAAAGTTAGGTAGGGGCTAAACAATAGTGATGTTAAATTTGACCTTTGAACTCGAAATTTGAATTTTTTCTCTACCTGTAATGGTTGCAAAATACGAGGTCAAAGGTCAAATTTGACACAAACATTGTTTAGCCCCTACCTAATTTACTATTTGTTGCCTGCAACAGATTTATTGTTTCTCCACTCGTTTTGAAATTTTATGGAGGGGAGGGAGGTTAAGAGACTTTTGACTCACCCTGTATATAGAAAACCGAAAGAAATCAGAAAATTTTTTCCCTCTTCTGGCCAATACTAAACACATTAAAGTTATTACCTGGATTAGCTGCAGTTTCACACACATTGGGGGTGTCCCAGTTGATGTATACACTCTTTGAAGCGTTATAACTCAGCAACGAAATGAGATAAAGATATAAGGTTTGTTGTATTTTATTCCTTAAACTTCCTTAAGCCCGTACATGTTCAAAATGTCCACCTTCTGCCACAGTACACTCCCAACACCGACGTCGAACAGAGCGACATACCGACTGGATTGACCTCGCAAAATTCGATGAACACTGGATTTGGCGATACCAATTTCACGAGAGCATTGCCTCACTGACTTCTTTGAGGATCGTGCAAAAACCTCCATGACGGCATCAACACTCTCGTTATCAGTGGAACTTCTCTTTCTTCCGCACCGACCTTTCAACACATCTTCAACCGTTCATTCGGCTTCAAACTTGTCTCGGAGTTTTGTTATTGTTACCCTTGTTGGTAGTGGTGTACCAAATTCAACCCTCCAGCGTCGTTGAACCTCAACAACATTCTCCACTTTCCAAATCATTTCAGTATCCACTTACGTTCATCGAATGAAAGTCTCACCGCCATTTTGGTTTATAAACAAATGAACAACAATGAACGTGTTGCTATGCTTTTCCAGCGCCGTCTGCATCATACACAACAAACCTTATATTTCTATCTCATTTCGATGCTGAGTTATAACGTTTCAAAGAGTGTATACATCAATTTGGGACACTCTGTATAAGTGCACTTGTCTATTCAACTGTTGAATACTGTGCCCCAGTTTAGAATCGGAGCTCTCATGTTAAACTGGTAAATATCCATCTAAACCAATCATGAGGCTCATGTCAGACACAGTCTGTTCTTCTCCACTCCTATGCCTTCCAACTCTTAGCAACAATCAAGATCCTCAACAAATGCGGCCAACGACCGAGTTACCCATCAACACCATTCTTCAGGTGTACAGATGACCCTGAGACTGTTCTCCTTCTCTAGAGACAATGGACCACATCGTATCAGATTGCCTAGAGCGTCGGTTTGCAAGGACAATGATGCCCTTGGTTTTTACTATTTCCTTTTTTTTGTTTCCTGTGAATTTTGTGTGCCTAGGCAATAAATAAATAAATAAATAAATAAATAAATAAATAAATAAAACAATAAAATAATTAAATAAGTAAAAAGGATAAGATTCTCCTCAATGAAAGATCAGGTATATATGAACTAAAATACGATTCATATGAAATGTGTTACATAGGAAATAATAAGAGAAAAATCAAAAGTAGAATTAAAGAACACACTACGCCAGTATTGAAAATTTAAAATTGAAAAATTCAGTTAGCACAATCCATATAAAGCAAAGGTCATAAACTAATAATGATAAGTGCTACATATTCTAATAACCCCAAATGGTTAAACTTTCTAGAATTGGTCGAAATCTCACTGTACGAGACCCCTTGGAAAACAGATTTCACTTGTTTTCATTCACGTCATCAACATGTACAAGAGAGTTTTTGGACGACACCTTCTCACGACGGTGCATTCGAACTAGCCTGCTCGTGTAGCGCACGACCCTACTTGACAAAAATTTTCCACTCTGTATTGCCGAGAAAGTTATACCGCACACCCTTTTCCTAGACAAACGGTATATGTAATTCAAAATATAAACAACAATAAACCATAAAATAACTAAGTAAGATCAAACAAAATCAAAATCAAACAAAACTTGCAGTAAGATGGAAATAATGTTTTTTTTTTGTTTTTTTTTATAAATGTCAGAAGTTTCACCTTCATGTTTCAGTATTTATTTATTAAAAAAATAGGTAACAGTAAGAAAAGATAAAAACAATGAAAAACTAATTAAAAGTTGATTTTAATTAAATTTATCTTTAACTAAAGCAGGAATTCTATGGTGCCCCCCCACCCATCCCACTTTCCATGGTACCCTAAGCACGTGCTAATTTTGATTAATGGTTAATCCAGCCCTGCATTCACCATGTGAGTAAATGAATATACAAATGAATATAGGGAAAGACGAGTTGTCCTGAACTTGGCATTTCTGCATTCTCAGCTTTGAAATTGTCTGTTTGAAGCTCGACAACCGATTCTGTAACTTTTGCATGCATGAAGTGTTTCACTCTTGAGGATTAATGATCGAATCCTAAGGCAATGTAATTACAATAAACTCAATTACATACAAAAATCATTCGTGTGCAAAAAAAAAAAAATATCTCATTTCAAAACGTGTAATATCAAAGAATAAATTAAAATTTAATATCAGTGCTAGG
>JAHWFO010003935.1:1908601-1927844 GCA_023313115.1 Rhysida immarginata | reverse complement strand
ACAATCAGTGCCATGGACACACTGGTCCCTGAATCCTGTTGAATCATCCGTCAGTTGCACATCGTCCAACTGCTGCACGAATTCGTCAAAAATATGGCTTTATATGGTGCTGTCCACTGTCGGACCATCCACACACCAAACGACTCGGCAAGGCCCACGGATTAATATGCCGTAATTTTGATCAACTGCGGAATTATTAACAACTTCATTGGCCCGGGATGAATCATCATGTATTTAGGTATTTTTTTCGTATTTTTTATGTATTGATATTCGAAAATTTTCTCACTTATCACTCATGGATAAATACAATTTAATTTTTAATATAAAATACTCGCTTTCTATAATTAAAACGCTGCCTATGATTCTTAAACAAACACTTCATTCACCCTTGGCTACGTGAATGAGAAGCACTAATCATTTGCTTTAGTATATCAGATTGCCCACGCACAATTTTCGATAATTCTACTGAAAACAAAAAGCTTTTTCAATCTTCGAAATGATTTTTTCCATTAAGAAACAATGAACATTTTCTTTAGAAGGTCTAAAATGCGCGACTGCCTACGTTTTCATTGAAAGAGATCTGCTTTCGATGAGTGTCGAGCATTTTGCCACAATCGGCAATATTAGTAGATGCAAAGTGTACGAAAAACTTTCAGGCATCACTTAAAAACCCCAAAGTTGCTTCCTTTTCATACTTCTACCTATAGCTATCCATCGCGAGAATCTTTTAAAATCGTGTTCCCATGTTAAAGAACACTGCGACCACGGAGGCAACTCCAGTACAGTATCATTTAGGATAATATAGTTATTATTATTATTATCAAATAACCAGCAATTTAATAATATTGAAATATTACACATTAAAATATTATTTTTCTCTTCACGAGTTTGAAATTAGGCGATACAGAAAAAGAATTAAAATATTCTTACAGCCATCGATTGTAAGGAATTCATATCCATTAGAAGTTTCTCTCCCAATCCTAATCTTTGATTGGCTATGTACAATTCCTCTATTGGCAGCCCCTCCAATCCTTCAATCACTCCTATACTGTTGTTATTTAAATACCTAAAAAAAAAAGAAAGAAATTAATAAATCAAAGCCTTTAAAATTCTCGAGAGTTCTTTTCAATGTTTAATTTACTTATTTTTGATATGTGATTTTTAATAAAATTTTATGCTTATATTTTAACGTTCCATTTTAGAATGATCACTGAAATAATTCTAGCCATCTGACATGCGTGGGGACTTTGACCTCATAACAATATTCTATCTTAGATCCATCAACATACTTCTTAGCGTAAGAAATTTCATCTAAAAGAAATTGAGAGGTTAATATTTTTAACCGTAAATAATTTTTTTCCTAATTGACAGATGGACAGTGAAAATGACGGACATTTTGACGGAAACTTTCCAATGACGGACAGGACATGAAAATTATGGACAATCCGACAGAATGACGGATGGATGGCAGCTACTGCATTCTTTAATATATGATTGCTGTCAAAATTGTAAGTAGTGGGGGTGTTCATCTGCTAATAAAAAAATGAACCTCTAAAATTTTAAAATCTTCCTCAAAAGCAGGGTTGGATTATCTACGAGTAATAGCAGATATTGTATTGAATGATATTTCATTGAACATTGTCGCCATTTACAGGCAAAATTATATCAAGAAGTCTTAAACATTATTTAACACATGGATAGCAAAAAGATGATTATACTTGGAGATTTTAATTAAGATATATGAATCGTAATTATACGAGGTGCGGCTATAAACGGACTTTTTTTTCCCTCTCCAGACAGACGAGCGCATCAAGGTCAAACAGTGCAAGGTCACAGCCAGGTCATACCTACTTTTATATTACGTGCTCGTTAACATAGTGCGCCAATCAATTAGGCTCCTGCATTTGTTGTAACCGTTCATCAGTGCTCCGTAGGAAAAACGTTAATTGTTCAAATGGAGCAACGTGACAATGTGAAATACAGTACTTGGAGGCAAGTGTTTATCACGCACTTGAGTGGTTTAAAACTGCGATTCTCAAACTTTTCACAACCGCGTACCACTAAAAAAAAATTTTAACAACCGCGTGACACTCAAACTAAATAACTAACAAAACAACTAACAAAACATTGCCAACGACCCTTTTCAAGTACCAGCAGTTATTCGCTTACATAGAAGATTCAAAGAGGGACGAGAAGTGATCGCAGATGACCCACGCTCTGGATGACCTTGCACATCAAAAACGGACGCAAACATTTAAAAAGTCGATGAATTACTCCGAAAAAAAATCATTGGTTGAGTATTCGACCTGATTTGTGGAAAAATCATTCATGGATTCTTCACCAGGACAAAACTCCGGCTCACGCTGAACCGTCTGTTACGTGTAAGTCGTTCTTGGCCTATCATAGCATCCCTGTGCTGGAACAACTTCCATTATCTCCGGATATCACCCCGTGTGACTTTTTTTTTATTCTCCAAGGTCGAATCAGCTATGAAAGAAACTAGGTTTGAGACCGTAGAAGCTGTGAAAGTAAAAGCGACGGAGACCATTAATTTGTTTTCAGAAAATGACCTACAGCACTGCCTTAATTGACCAGTGTAGCGGTGTAATGATCATGCTGGGGAGAACATTGAAGGTGATGATGCTCGCATTGTAAAAGATAAGCAATAAAAGATTTTGTAGCAATCAGGACCGGGCCGAGGACGGTGCGAACGATGCAGCTGTACAAGGTCCTGCACCTGTACATGGTCCTGCACCTGCGGTTACAAGGTCCTGCACCTGCGGTTGTATGTGAAAATAGGCTACGCAAGAGCATTTTGTACAGACCCCGCTTTTTCTTGGGACGGCCCTGATGGTAGTAGTACTTAATGTACTCTTGGAGAGGAACGATACGACTGCACAAAGTCCCGCGATCCTTTCTGTATGATCCAGTCTTTTTATTTTTATTATTATTATGAAAAGTCCCCGCTTTTTCTCGGGCCGGCCCTAATAGCAATAGTCCGTTTTTTTTTGTTTTTTTTTACAGCCGCACCTTGTACAATGGAACAGATCCATTATCAGCAGAGTAACGGCCTTCGGCGATTAGTCTCGAGGCGACAAGGAGGCGATGGTGCATGACAAGCGACGGATCGATATTCTATTCACCTCAGTTACTAAAGGAAAACAGTGGTCAATTATCTCATTAAGTATCTCGACTGTATGCATCCGGTGATGAGCACAAGGAAGCCTGGAAATCATCTGTATGAAATTTTCGCTACGAAAACATTTTCTTCTGTCACGCACACTCCAAAGGAGAAAATTTTTATTATTATATAATTATGATTTGATAGGGTCCAGTTGATTGCAATACTTGTCTGGTAACTGTTTTGCTTGTGATAATGGCATAATACCAGAACGCGTTGTCATTAATAGTTTACCGTATCACTTTTCTTGGACCTGTTTCTTTATTCTTTAATATTCAATGATCAATGATACTAGACAATATGGACATTATGAAATAATTATTATTATTATTTTGCGATTTACAATATTATTATTATAAAAATAATAAAAAAAATAATGTTCTCAAATAACACTGCACAGTTTGATCGATATGTAACCGAATATCTATGAAAATGAAGAAGTTTTCAGATAATTGGCTAAACTGTACTATTACACTCATCAAGCTGGAGGAATGCGACTTAAGTCTGAAAATAAATTAGCATTTAATATCTTTGTTTATTCAATAAATAAGTTCTCATCCATATTCGAATGCCTCTCCAATATTAGTTAACTACAATTTTAAACTGTTATTGTTTAGGATTTAGAAGAAATATGGGAGTACCATAATTTCCGGAATATCAGCCGCACTCGTCGTAAGGGCCGCACAGCACAAAATGCTTAAAAAGTACTTACGTAAAAAATATGTACATCGTAAGGGCCGCATCGGGATAAGGCTGGTTCCCATAGCACCGATTTTAGGTGCGATCCGACGATAATCGTATCCGACTGAGTCGAGCCTATGGAAACCCACTTTCTACCTACTCCGATTTTAAGTTCCGACTAGAAGGTCCGACTGAAGTCGAGACGACTAATCGCTAGTCGCAGTAGTTTGAATCGTTTTTTCAAGGGTCGCAGCTCAAAAACAATCCGATCTTTTTTCTAAGCCTACTTAGGAAGCTTACTTTATAAAATAAGGTTGAAATAGCCCTAATCATGGTAACACTTGCGTGCAAAGTACAGAATGAGTAGATAAAAATAAAATGAACCACGTTTCATTTAAACAAATAGCTAAATTTATTACTATTTTCAGAATCCATCAAAATTAGAATCATCAGAATCTGTATAAGATATTTCACAAAACATCTGCAATAACACACGAAGCCAAGTGACCTCTCGGGTGTAGGACAAAATGCAACCAGACAAAATTCATTCGGACTAAATAAAAAGAAAATTAATTTCTCGCCCACCACTATTTCTGAACAATATATCAATCTACCCGCCGCAGCGGCATATGGGCTGCAGTTTTCTAAGGTTTTAATTACGTTAGAACCGCGGCTTGTATTCCGGAAATTACGTTAATAAAAGCCTATTTCTAAATATCTTACAGTTTTGTTAGGTTTGTTAAACCGCCGAGATTTTCTATCAGATGGACGTCGTTATTCTGCAAATACAGCTGACGCAACTTCGTCAATCCGTTCAAGTTTTCAATGACGCTAATTTTGTTGTCGTGTAAATAGAGCACTTTTAAGTTCTTGCAAAAGGATAAGTCCTTCTAGTACAAGGAAAAAAAATATATATTCTTGTAAATAAATTTTCTAAACACGAAAAGCAGAATTTAAAAAGTTCTACGGTTTCCGACCACATTCATTTCCTTTTAATTTTATTTTTGGATGGAAGAGGAAGGTTTCAAATACTGTATAGAAATCGCTAGCTAAAACTGCAAGTTAACCAATTCTGCGATAAAATCGATATTTATCGGCAAAGGAAAATTTTTGAATGATTTCTCAAAGAACAACTATTTTTAAAAATAAATTCCGATTTACTTTTGCATTAGATTAAAATTTCTATAACATTTTATTATTTATTATAAAGTGATTATTATAATAATATAGCAACCATAAAAGCAATTTTAAAAGCAAATCGTATTCTCAATAAAATTCTTTAGAAGATTCCATTAATTGTGCAATGAACGAAATACAAATATTACAATGTGACTTATTCTATTAAAAATATGTACATGTAATAATAATAATGTACAAATACTTTATTAAAAGTTTAAGGATAATAAACAATTATATATATATTCTACGGAACAAACGAAGTAAGCAACAGATAAAATTAGATGGCTGACTTTTCAAGTGCTATTATACAATGTAAAAATTAAGAGTGAAATAAACAATGTTAGAGAAATGGCACGTTTGTTAATATTAGTTCAAAATATTAATAAAGATTAAACATTTCGTCCAAAACACTAATAAAAGCGAAAAGCGCTAAAACTTGAAACTGACCTTTAATTATACAAAAACAGTGAAAATTTGTTTGTTATTTAGCTTATTATATGTTTTAATAATAATAAACTAAACAAGCCGCGGGCTGTCCCCCAACAGGCCGAAGCCCATCACGGGATTTTTATAATAAAGGACAAACACAGATATCAATGCCCCAAGCGGGATTCGAACCCACGACTTACTGGTTGTGAGAGTGATAGGACCTACGCCTCAGTGCTCTCGGACAACAAGCCAGCTTACGTGTTCGTTTATTTGGCTTATTATTTCCGTATTTACACAGAATACTTTTCAAGAAAAGCCACAATTGATTATTTCATGCAATTTTGGGAATTTTTTTACGATGTTCCAATTGCTTCGGCATTGCGGTTTCGACTATTCGCGAGTTTTCTACGAGGGGCATTCAAATTTGACCTGGACTTTATTTTTTATAGAATTAGGAAACTACAAAAAAACACACACCAGTTATTTCTCAAAGACCTCTCCTTGCTTCTCTACACATTTTTTCCAGAGTTCTGAGAGCATCTGGATACCGGTTCTGTAGAAAAATCTTCAGGCTGATGTGGAAATTTCTTCATTGGAGCCGAATCTCTGCCCTCCCACTCTTTCAATGATCCAAAAAGGTGATAGTTGCAAGGGGAGAGATTCGGGCTGTATGGAGGATGTGGTAAAATGTCCCATTTGAGTTCCGTCAGTGTGTCCATAGTCAGTTCGGCTGTATGTGGTCTGGCATTGTCTTGCAGAAAACAAACACCCTGGTCGCTTTTTCCTTAGCGCCAACTTCAGGGACGTCCTCAAAATGTCATAATAGTAGGGTGCATTTTATGGTTCGACCTTCTTCCAGAAAGTCGACATGAATGATACTCTTAATGTCCCAGAATACAGTCGCCATCTTGAATTTCTTGGGTCGTGGTGAGTCGGTATGTCGCCACTCCATGCTCGCACGCTTGCCTTCAGGGGTATGGTGATGAATCCATGCCTCGTCGATGATCACAACACGCTGTCATATTGCTGCAGCAGCATGGAACAGATTTCCACCCGGGTGGTTTTGTGATCCTCGGAGAGTTGCTTAGGGATCCATCTGCCACAGATCTTGTTGAATTTCAGCTTATCGTAGATGATTTATAAAAAGAACAGTCGAAAAATAATGCCAGTGCTGATGTTCAGTATTGAAGTCAATTCTCGGACGTGAATCCGCCCGTTGTCCCTTATCAGATCATTTGTTCGTGGGATGATGCTATAATTGACAGCAATTGCTGGCTCATTGCCGGTGGATTCTCGCCCTCCTTCAAACTTTTGGCACCAAGCAAAGACGGATGATCGAGACAAACATGACTCGGTGAAATGTCTTTGAAGTCGCTGATGAATTTCATATGCTTTCACACCTTTGTTGTGGAGAAACTTGATGATTATTCGTTGTTACACTTTTGTCGACACATCGCTGTCCGACATTTTGTTTAAACAAACAATCGGTTGTCATGGCAACCGGATGAGTGGTGCTGCATTTGCATGACAGGCAGTAGTTGCCATCCCAACAATGAAAGTTTAGGTTTTTACAACAATGAAATTTACTAAAAATAAAGTCCAGGTCAAATTTGAACGCCCCTTGTGTCAATAATTAACTGGACTATTTTGCGGCTGTTATCGAAATTCACAGACTACAGATTGTCCCAAAAGTCCAGTCTCATAGGGAATATTGAAATGTTATAGAAGTAGAAGACACGTAGTTGAGTAAATATAATATAGCTCTGTATTTTATAGCTTTTGTTTCAGTTTGGAACGTTCCATTACAGATGTCCAAGACAACATTCGTGCTGCTTGCGACGCTATCACACGAAAAATATTACGCAATGTATAAGTAAGCTTTGTTATACGCTACCTCATTTTACGTGTAGATGCAGAACTACCTGTAGTTAGAACTAAAAGGTCCATTGTTGGAGTATTTTGCAAAGCAAACATTACGAGGATGGTTTGATGAGTAATTTATTTCGCGTGCCAATTATGACGTCACCAGTTCGTTCATACATGAACATTTAGTGCCATCTCTATGATGAAGTATTCTATGGTTTTAAGCCATTTCAACAGTATATATTTGTGTGTCGAAAAATACTGTAATTTGTTTCAATAAAACTTTTCTTTTAAATATCAAAACAACTTACTCATCAAACCACCTTCGTATAAGAAAAACACGTGATCGTGATCAAAATACTTCCAAGACCAAAACACGGAAGTTATAAAGGGTTATGAACGTAATGAAGTCACCTTATACGATTTTATGTTGCTTCTTAATTTCATATAACCAAGTAATAGCATAAAATCAGGGACACCTGTATAACGAGCTTTCCATGCTCGTATCAATACCTGCAAGGCTCAAGAGGGGCATCAATTTGAACTTTTGTTGCCGTAATGCTTTCCCTACTTAAAACAAAGGTTACTATACTATCGCTATATTATACAGGGCGATCCAAAACGAATCGCCATATTATACAGGAAAAAACTCATTAATTCGCATACGAATACAGATAAAAAGATTCTGTTTGCACAGAAACGATTGAAATGAAGTCGGATTTTTTTCCCCAGGAAAAAATTTAACGCTAGAATTGTTCGGACCAACAGATGGCGCTGTCAGATTACCGACATCCCTTTATGCACATTTTCAGACTCGCTGCAAACGCTATTTCGGAAGCAGATACAGTAGTGATAACTCCGTCTCACCGATAGTTATTCTGGTCCAAAAGCCGAACAATTCTAGCATTAATTTTTTTGTCTTGGAAAAAAATCAGACTTCATTTCAATCGTTTTTCTGCAAACAATCTTTTTATCTGCATTCGTGTACGAATTATTGAATTTTAAAGTTTTTCCTGACTTTTGGATCCCCTGTACTTATTCGTCTATGTGTATTCTCAATCTGCAACATTTCAATATCCCCTACGAGCCCGGACTTTTGGAGTACCCTGTATATCGAGAAATTGCAGACGACTTGTGTACATTTGAAAATGTAAACTGAAAAAAAGCCTTAGCAAGTCCTGAATGCATATGTGTATTAATATGTTTTATAATTCATCACCATAACTTTACCAAATTTTAAGTATAAAAAAAGGAATATATTAAATAGTTTTAGAGGAAATTTTCCTTTACAAATTATAATAGAATATAAGATAAAATAAAATAAATGCATATAAATAAAATATATAAATCACCAATAGTCCAATATTGTATGAGATGGTTAAGTCGAAAGTGCAGAAGAAATTGAAGAAATGCAGTAATGTTCTTGAAGAATTAAGGTTCAGAAGGAAACAGAAGAGGTTTTTGAAGAAAAGAAAATTAGAAGGAAATAGTAGGTGTGAAGAAATCAAGATCAGAAAGAATTGTCGAGTTGAAGAATGTTAGAGAAGGATGTTGAAAATTTTTAAAGAATTGTAAAATTTTGAAGTTTTTTGACGAAATGAAGTCCAGAGAAATAAATGAAAGTTCAAAAACGCTTTCCAGTCTATCCAGATTTATCTTCAGTGGAAATTTTTTAAAATTAACTTAAGAAATAGCTTTAAACTGAACAATGAGATGAAAGGTGAAGGTTAATTTTAATTGTTGATTTTGTTGGAGAACTAAACAATGTCGTTAGAAGTTGATTTAAATTGAAATTAGTGGGGTTTTATTAATTAAATGACCATATGAAATAGATTTTTAAATGGGTTAATTGTTTGTGGTGTTTATAAGTAGAGCTTTTTTTATGATTCCTTTTTATGGTTTTGTCCTTTATTTATGGCTAGTATTAAAGCCAGTCATACGACAGGCGAATTTGTAAATTCGATTTTAATTACAAAATTTCGTCTGTGATAGGACTGTGACAATTGACAGGACTGCCAATAGTAAATAAGTCGCTGTCAATATGAAAGCGAGACTGTTACAATAACTGAAAGATGTTTACTTACTTAAGTTTTCAAATCCGCTTATCGCGGGGACAGCACTCACAATTTTCTGCCATCAGATGTATGTCCTCAATGAAATACCCAAGCGACCCGAACCCAGGTGCTCTATGTAGTCTAGCCATCTACTTCTAGACCGACCCCTTGGTTTCTTCACCGACTTGGAAAATAGCAACTGCCTAGGAAGACAGTTTGCGGCATCCATACATGTGGCCATACCAACGCAAGTGAGCCCTCTCAATGCGGAGAAGCAACGGCTCAACACCTGAAGATTGCCTTATTGTGATGCTGTGAACACCATCTAGTAGGAAACATTTGCCACACTTCTCGGAATCTCATTTCGGCACTCTTTCAACCATTACCAAGACTCATGACCATAGATGAAAATGGGGACAAAGATTTGAAAACGGACAGCTTGGCTTTCTTTCCTAGCTTAAGTTTGTTACAACGGTTCATCACAGTTCGCGTCAGACACAACTTGCTGCACCGATCCGAGCATCCAATAAATAATGTTACTTGCTTTGATTTTATTCGAAAGTCCGGCGTACGGCGGTTATCGCAACAGCGGAAACTGTAAGTGCGATTTTATTTTTTAAAAAAATCATCTGTGATAGGACTGCGATAATTGACAGTATAGCCAGTGGTAAAAACAGTCGCTGTCAATATGAGAGCGATACTAACACAATGCGTCCGATTACAATGTGACAATGTTATTACTGTCAATTTGACAGCTATAACCTAAAACAAAAACACAGCGTAACCTTACGTAAAAGTGTCTCGTTTGGCTCCCTCATTACTTAAGTTCTTCGGCAGATCGATTTGGGGGCATATTGCAAGACCATTATAATTTGAACCTAAAAAATTAATTATACACATGTAATGAATATCATAAAATGAGAAAAAATAACGTTATTTGCTTTTTGATTTTATTCGATTTGATTTCTTTTTCTAATTTAAGAATTTTCCTTTTTATTAATTTATTCAACTATGCACATTTAACGAATATTATAAAATGTAAAAACTAATGTTACCTACCTGGGACTTGAATTAATTTATTTTTGAAACATTTTGTTAATTAATTTCAAAATTTTATACATGTAATGAATTTCATAATTTAGAATAGCTAAAATTACTTACTTAAGATTTATTTAATTTGTTTTAGTGCATTTATTTTTAAATGTCAATAGATGTATATTATTAAATATATGATGTCAATATATTTTTGAACCGTAGCCTACAAAAAAGATATGATTTTTTAAATCTAATATTTTTCGTCGGCTGCCATTTTTTTTATTTTAACTATCACTAGTCGCATTCAATACCTTTCACTTATGGGAAAGTGACTTTGTCTTTGCTTTTGAAAAGCAAAGAAAATAGGTTTTCATTGTGAATGAAACCGGAAGTGAAAATATCACTTTTGCTGCTTTTGCATCTAAAACTGCGTCAGCCATAAATAGCATGATGAGCATATTGAAATTATTTGAAAAATAGTAAGTGACTTATTGATTATGGAAACTGTTTTTTATTTTTCTCCATTGTTTTATTATTCCTTAATTTATAACCAAAAAATTTACAACGTTAAATACTTTACTTACGCCTTTAAATTACAACTTTTATCGGTGGGCAATCATCGAAACAAGCGAAACGGCGATTCAATATGGCTACCACTAAACCGGAAGTTAGTAGCTGTAAAGCCAGAAAATTAAGAAAAGCAGAGGGGAAAGTGGGTACCACTGCCTACTATACAGGGTGTTTTTGAATTGAGTACAGATTTTTTGGGAGATGATAGAAGAGGTCCTTAGAAGTATTTTTTGTCATATGAACATGGGGTCCCCGCAACTCCGTTTACTTACAATACTGCATTGAACAATCAAATGACCGGAACGCAGTGGCTTGGCCACCGAGATCGCCAGATCTCACACCGATGGATTTTTTTTTATGGGGAAGCATAAAATCAATGGTGTACTCCGAACCCGTAGATACCGAAGAAGAATTGGCGGCTCGTGTTGTCGCGGCAGCAGGTGACATCAGCGACCGTGCAAATCAACTGTTTCCACGCGTACATCAATCCATCATAAGGCGTTGCGAATTGTGCTATGAAGCAAATGGCGGTCATTTCGAACAATTACTGTAAAAGTCGTACAGTAGATTGCTTGTGTTAATTGTTAAAAATAAAATAATCTAGGCCTACCAACGCACACTGCGTCCCGGTATCATTTGATTGTTCAATGCAGTATTGTAAGTAAACGGAGCTGCGGGGACCCCATGTTCATATGACAAAAAATACTTCTAAGGACCTCTTCTATCATCTCCCAAAAAATCTGTACTCAATTCAAAAACACCCTGTATAATAACTACCTGTACAACGACCCTCACTTACCATAGAAAACGCCAATTTTTGTTGTAATTTCCTATTTCCCCACTAACTAAAATTGGCGCTGCGTACCCGTGGTGATTAAAGCTCTGGATTACAGCGCTTTAGTGATGATTAAAGCTCTAGATTTCGTGGCGTATTTCTTTACTCTCTGGCAAATCACTTCTACTCTGGAGTTGAAGTGATTTTGTCTCTGGTTAAGTTATTAGTGGTAATGTTTAAA
The DNA here is from genome assembly GCA_023313115.1 of Rhysida immarginata. Taxonomy (NCBI): domain Eukaryota; kingdom Metazoa; phylum Arthropoda; class Chilopoda; order Scolopendromorpha; family Scolopendridae; genus Rhysida; species Rhysida immarginata. The sequence goes on along the minus strand of JAHWFO010003935.1, from coordinate 1,915,836 downwards.
TACAAAAATATTTCATAATTTAAAAGAAAAGTACTGTTTATAAGTTATTGCTTAAAATTATAGATTTTTTGGATAAAATATACATATAACAACTTAAAAGAAACTGTTAATAAAGAAATCCCGACAAACCGAAACCATACCGAAACCACTGATGGATGGCGCCAGAAAGTTAATGTGTTGGTTTTGGGAACTAGAATGTCATTCTGCGATTTTAGCTGCGTTATACAGGCAGTTTATTATATAGTAGGCAATGATGGGTACTGACTTGCTTTCAGAAAAGTGACTTTTGAGACTTCGCTTTCCTGTACTTTTAGTTGGCTATGGCTTTCCTGAAAATGACGTCACTGAAAGTGACTTAAGTAAGTTAAGTGAGAAAAGCGAGAAAAGTTAAGAGGTAGTGAACGCGACTAGTGTTTTTTAATTTATTGGAAACAATGAAGGTTGTATTGTATCTCGGCATTATAGAAACGGGCATGGAGCAGGAGGAGTTAGCATTTTATATATAAGATGATTTTGATATTTGAATAATTGGGAAAATGTTCTTTAGCGATGCAATGGGATATTAATTTATTATTTGTGTCTTTCTTTGACCGATTCACCCATACTGGATAAACTAAACGCCAACTAAATATCAGAATAAAAGAACACGAACGCGCCTTCAGAAATAAAGACACAAATAATAATAAATTAATTAAAAAAACTTCATATCTTCAAAAAACTTAAAAATTATACAATTCTTCAAAATTTTACAACATTCTTTTCCAACATCTCCGGTTCCCTTCTGCAAGACCAATTTCTTCAACTCGACAATTCCTTCTGATCTTGATTTCTTCAAAATACCTACTATATATTTTTTATTCTAATCTTCATTTCTTCAGGAACCTCTTCTGTTTCCTTCTGAACCTTAATTCTTCAAAAGCATTACTGCATTTCTTCAACTCCTTCAACATCTTCGATTCAACTATCTCATACAATATTGGACTATTGATGATCTATATATTTTATTTTTATATTTATTTATTTTATCTTCTATTATAATTTGCAAAAGAAAATTTCCACTAAAACTATTTGCCAATAGATATCTTCATGAAAAGTTGAATATTCTTAAAAATTTCAGTAGTCTAATGTAGTACGAACTAAAGTTGCCGACACTGAAAAATCGCAGACTACTTGTAAATGTAAACAAAAGTATAAAGAGACTTAGTAAGTTATAAATGTTTGCCTGTTATTAATCTATTTTGTCATTTCAAAATAAATACGTGTATATATAAAAAAAAATAAATTTTGCTAAAAGCACGAGTTCTTTAGAAAATCGGATTATTTTCAGTGATTTTCGTTCGCGAAAGAAAGTCTTTCGGTGATTTTCAGTGAGGAGTACATTGGATCGATATTTATCTTGAAAAGTGTGCTCTATTACTAAAATAAGAATATTAAATTACAAGAAAAATATTAAAAATATTACTGTATATCTAGCATCCTCGATTTTCAGCGTGTATTCTAAACATTATCGAGCTAAGCAGCAAACTTCAATTAAAACTTATAGTATAAATAAAGTTTAAAGAGTTAAAGTGATTAAGAGGTTAGGGTAGTCTGCCTTTCTTTATATGAACAAACCTTTCATATCTTCTATGTATCAGTTGCATAAAGGTACAAATATAGAATAAACATCAAAGCGGCTGTTCAGTATGTACTTATGCACTTTTTAAACATGCAATGAAAAAAATTCTTTATTATCCTTTAAAGTGTACCGTAACACCAAATATAAGTTTTTTTTTTATTTCTAAAGATTGTAGCATGCAATGTTCCTAAGTCGATAATAAAATTTTAAAAAAATACTTGAATGCTTTTCATTTAAGGTAAGTAAAAAAATAAAAAAATAATAAATAATAAAAAAATCAACAATATTTTTAAAGCGATATGTCGTTTCTAGGAGATATTTAGACCAAGTATACAATGATATAACATTTATTACATCGTCTTGTCAATCAATAAACCAGTTTTAAAAAACTTTGAACCACGAGTAGGAACTTTAATCTCAAGCATTCTGGAAATGTCATTTAGAATTGAATACCATTTCTAACATAACAATAAATGCCAACATAATATGTATTATTTAGAACTTAAATCCATCCTCCCAATTGGAATGAAGGGAAAAATTTTTAAAAGCTTTGTACTCACAATTGATCGGATGTGTTTCCCATGGAGGCGCAAATGAGTCAGTTTCCCGACCGTTTCCACAATTGTTTCATTGCTGCGAGAATTTCTGTTGAGTTGAGGGAGACTGGATTTCACAGTCAAGGCAAAATCAACGATCACCATTTCAACAAATGTTACATAGCTTTTAACATCCAACTAAAGTTAATACTTTAATTAAGAAACTGAAAACGGTATTGAGAAAAGGAAAAATTTTTGTTAGGTGAAACCTTGGGTTTCACTAGACTTCCGAGCAGGATACCGAAAATCGAAAGTGGCGGTCTTACCAATCGAATGGCATTGGGTCAAAGTTTCGATCGTTGGCTCCCACCTGCCATGTTGTATACAGAGCTGTTTCTATGGAAACCAACAAAGAACAGAGCCATCTGGTGTGAAAGCAATTAATTTTTTTTCTTCGTTTATGGCAAGCGCTTGACGAAGATTGGAATTTTACGGACGCGCAAGCGTGAACATTTTTGTTTGTCGGGGGTTTGTTTGTTTTTTCCTTTAGACTTAATCTTTTTACTGCAAAAATTGATTCAATTTTAAATTTAAAAACAAAATTATGAACAGAAAATATAATAATTTTAATAAGTTTTAATAATAAATTTGAATTTATCCATTTTTTTTTTACCAGATAATGTTCAAGAATGGTAATATAATTTTCCAGATGAAAATATCAACTATCACAGCGAAAGACGATTATCATTAGAGTATGCCGAGAACAGAAAACACCCATTAAAACAAATACAAAATTTCGATACATTAAAACATCAGGTTTGCACGATCTAGCAATTGAGTGTGTAAAGAGCTTTCCAATCACTCGCGATAATGACAGAGTGAAACATTATGGTACAGTTTACATTGAAGGTACCGGCTAAGGTAAACATAACCGTGTCCATTCCAGACCATGAAAAACATCCCCATATCTTAAGGTGAAAATGTATAATGAGATTTTCAACACCTCAATGCAGGCGCGCCATTGTCAAGCGCCCTTGTGCAAAACTATAGTTTGTCGCGTTTGTGCTCTATGTTTATTGTTTGCCGTTGGGGTACTTATCGATAATAGTCAGCTTGCATGTCGTAAGTATATACATGATCTTGCTACAGTCCGATACGGTACTTTCCAAAGGCCATGAGCACGCGATTGATTGCTGTTAACTTTGATATGTTTCTCGATAAGTACGCTTGCTCTACTGAAGTCGAACGAAGTGCGTGCATTCATAGTGATGACAACTACCACCTCCATCGTTCTGCAGGACCATCTCTGCTGCCTTCTTTTTTACGGAAAAATTACCATAACTTTATTTACAGCCCTGTTATTTCACTGTGTATAAGAGTCCTCAGTTGTTGGCATGTTAAACAACAATTCAATTCATCATTCGAATTTAATAAATTTCCAATATTTAAAAGAAATCTCAATATTCAAACTGTGGTGATTATTTCAAGAATTACGTTGATACTCTTCGATCATAAAACTATGGGGGCGAATCGAAAAGTTCCCAGAAATATTTTTTATGCAGTTTAAAGAATGCTATCAACACCTGGTTTCAAAGAAATAAAAGTTCGTTTACTTTTCGCAGTACATTTTGCTGGGACGTAAAACTGGTTTAGTTACTTTGCTTATGCGAAAAAGGACGAACGTACACTACTGAAAATGTTCACAGACTAAAAACAAAGAAGGGTGAAATGATTATTTATTGCTGAATAGTGTGAAATCGATAATCATCGTGAATTTATTTCTGCTTGTGAATAGGCAACTCAGGTGCCCTGAGGCATGGCAGAATTTTCCGACCCCCATCTGGCCCGGGAATTTTATAATTAAAATATTTCAATTAGATGACAATATTGTCTGGCACCTAAATTTTATTAAAATAAGATATAGGACACATAGAAATCAAAAACTTGAATAATAAAATCAATTTGTTTGTATTTTTGTTTGTTTGTTGCATTATTGATTTGATGTAGTGACAATTATGCAGAAAAGACCTCTGCACTAATTAAGACAAGTGTGTTTAATTTGATTTCAGTGTTTTTCATTTATATTAGGCTCTTGAAAAGTAATTTAGCTCTTATGCGGCCTGCAAACGTAATCCTGGGTAAAATATGGCCCTCAAGCGGAAACGTTTGACACCCATCAAAGAATTCTCTGATCTCTTTTGAAAGCTGTTTATCTATAGCTTCATTCAAAAATCTTTCCTTTCGTTTTAATTTTCCAATAATCCAAGAATTTCTGTTGCAGTTTTATATGTTGGATAGACATTCCCATTCCTGTTCTCAAACATTTTGCATTCTGGATTTTGCAATAACATTATACCAAATAATATCTTTGTCAGATTGAGTTATTGTATTTATGTTAACAATCGTTCGACCAGTTGTTGGAAATCTTAATTTAGTTGTTCAAGTTTATAAATGTAGAAATTCTGGATAAAGTAAATGATGACATTTGATTGTATTCCATCCATCGAGTTAAAGTTGTGTGCCTTAATTTTCTATTTCAGTTTCGATGTAATTATTCACGAATGGCAAGTCTAAAATATTTAGTTCATTGGTATACATTTTGAAATTAAATATACTCTAGTAAGCTTCACCAATAGAAATCTATCTACAGTCAACTTATTATTTTATTTCATTCTTTTCTTGAACACAGACTATAGCTTTATCTTGACCTCATATGTCGGTGCCTAAATACGCACTTAAGGGGTGTAAAGAAAAAATGTGTTTGCAGGAACTTCATCTGTAGAAAAAAACAAAAATAACTGCTTGTAAAAGAAATATACAATCAGATACACTAAAGCACAGTTTACAGTCCCTGAGTAACCAATAGCCTTCCCGTTAATGGAAATTAGCTTAAACAATAGATTCGGCATAAACTCCACCAATCTTTGAAACACAATCGGCTTAGGTTTATTTCATTCATCCATGTTTTCTTCCTCTAGTTCATTAACATGCGAGAACAGTCTATTATTACATAAACCCGTTTCGGTAGCAGACCCCATAGGTGTTCCATAGGATTTAAGTCCTGCGTGATGGCTGTGGCATTACATTGATTTTTCTCCTTTTTGAACTATTCTATCGTTGACTTTGACACGTGAAATGGGGCATTATCTGTTGGAACCACAATTATCTCCTGCAATTAACGGTCCAAATGGTTTTAAATGATCATACAACATGCTATAAAACTGTTCAAATTTCATGTTGCCATTAATTCGTATCAAATCGGTCTTTCCAGCATACGAAAATGATCCCCAGACCATCACAGAACCACGGCCGAATCATTCCTTTGGTTCCCGTCTCTGATCATACTAGTAGTAGCTACAGCCATCAGGGACATCTAAGCTGAACTTCTTGTCGGAAAAAGCTACAGACTTCCATTCTTCTGTCCACGACTTGTTCTTTGGCCTATTGAAGTCAATCGGCTTTATGCCGATCTGTTAACTTTGGTATGGCTTTCATCTTTACGTTTTTGACATGTACGGAGTGATGTCCAAATGGTCTAGCGACTTGCTTTGTTATTTAACTCTCTTACAATCGCCCTTGTTGACATTCTTTGGATTGTGGAGGGTCAAAAGACCTGTCGAGTGTCTCATGATGTGAGCTTCCGGGCACGCCCTGAGCATTTTTTGATCCCGTATTATTATTATTATTATTAATTAATTGGATCCAATACGTCCATCCAGGGCCTGTATGGCCAGAGGCCGACGAGTTGGGTCCCTGGATGGACCTGGATTCACGACTGCTATATGATGGTCACAGCAGCCGGGGGGGGCCCCAAAGATTGGCTATCAGCCGTATTCATCTCCTTTTGCAATAACTTTGTGTACCAGAGTCTTGGATTGTCCTATAGGTCTTGCTATTTCTCTCTCGGATTTTCCAGAACCGTAATATACTTTTCGGATTTCTTCTTCAGAGCTTTGTTTCACATGGCTTATTGATAGTGAAGAGTTTGGGAATACAAGACAAATTTTTCGATTCTTAATATATTGCACGGTCTTATAATTTCTTTACGCACCTTACAACTTCAAACATAGAAGCATTAAATTTTCGATATGAAACTTTACTGTATGGAACAATGCTAACTTAAATGACTAGCGGTATATCCTAAAAGAAAATTGATAAACAATTTGCTTGTTGGATACATGAGTGACAGAGAGGGATGGAATATAGCAATAACAATGAATATAACAATGGAAAAATAATTTAATTGATAGAAAGTCGAACATAAGCGTGATGTAATTATTATACAGAGAGCCATTCAACGCCTCCTATAAAGAAAGCCTCCGCACTGAAACGTCACACATTGTTACGTCATCATACTTCGTCCTTTGTTAATCGTATTTCTACCAATATTAGAGAGGTTAAGCACCACGTAAACGTGAACGTGACGCGAACGCGTGTGACGTTTCCAATCTGAAATAATGTAGGTTTTTCATTGTTAACAATTGAAAACAATGAAAAAGCTACGTCACACGCGTTCGCGTCACGTTCACGTTTACGTGGTGCTTAACCTTTCTAATAAGCCCTAAATTTGGTCGACTTATGATGATGTAACAATGTATGACGTTTCAGTGCCGAGGCTTTGGTTAAATACGCGTCCGGTAAGAAACAATGGAATTCCATTTGGGCTAGAGCGTGACCACCGAGAGAGAAGGCCTCCGCAATGAAACTGAATACATTGTTGCATCACATTGTTATTCGTATTCTACCAATAATAAGCCCTGAATTTGCACTATCTATGATGATGTAACAATGTATTCAGTTTCATTGCGGAGGCCCTCTCTCTCGGTGGTCACGGCTAGAGTCGTCCCAAAATGAGTAGACTATTTCTCCTCGGATTAATAGGGAAAGAGAAAATTCACAAGTTTAACACTTCAAGTCCTTAGAAGAAAATAACGAACAACAGCCAATTTAATCGTATTAAGAGTATATTATATAACGTGTGAATCTTGCAGCAAATTATTTGATCACAGCTCCTGAGTGCACTTAGCTAGCAATGCAGGAGCTTAGCAAGAGGGACTATTTCTCCTCGGAGTAATAGGGAG
>JAHWFO010003935.1:1843297-1903250 GCA_023313115.1 Rhysida immarginata | reverse complement strand
CCCCCCCCCCGACCCCCCCCCCCCCCTGGCTACGGGTCTGTCTATGTGCACTGACTAGGCAACACACAGAAAGGTGCACGTGGAAAAAGGGAAATATGCGGCTGTATCCGCTTTGCCCCACTGTCCCCTAACCCCCAATTCTCATCATTTAGTTTTTGTCTTAACATAAGCAGTATCAGTGCTAACGTTTTTTCTTTTCTCACTTCAATGGCATCACTCCACTCTTTTCCTCACGTAATAGCAGTCACGGAGTCTTGGACTCGTTCTTCGTTGGAGGTACCCCCTTTTAACAGTTACTCTTCTACTCCCGTACATTGGATCACTAAAAAAAGGTGATGGACTTATCGTTTATCTCTCTGATTCCTTACACTACACCATTCTACCGAATTACGCCATGGTTACAGTGGATTTTGAGTTTTTAACTATTCTTGTGAACGATAAACGTTTTATTGTCACTATTTCTCGTCCAACAACTGGTCAAACCTAATTTTCTTTCTTTTCTTTCTTCTCTGCTCCTGGGCTGCAAATAGAATATATTAGTAATAGACGACTTTAATTTGGACTATTATCGTCGCTCTATCTCCTGCTGTTTCCTCTTTCACACACACTCTATTTCTTATAAATCTTTCTCTATTATTGATCAGTGTTTTGCTGCCCGTTCTAATAAGTGGTTCTCTCGATCTTTCCATCTCCGACCATTTTCCTATTTTCATTTTTTATTCTTTTTCTACCTTTATTAATTCTCAACATTTTCCCGATCAAAAAAGATTTGTCACTTCACATAGGCTAGTTCTATCAGTCTTATCTTGACTTAACTAATTGCTTGGAGATTTTAGGCGATAGTGAAGCCATTGATTCCCTTTTTCAAAAGTTTTTATCTCATTTATTAATGGGGTATATTAACTATTTTCATTTGAACTTTTTTTTTCTGATAATAGAACTAGTTCACCCTTTTATAAAGCTTGGATGAATACAAACCCATTTTGTCCCTAGTTTCCCATACAAGTTCTCTGTATCGCAAATTTCGTCGAAACCCTAGTCAGGTAACCAGAGCGAAGTTTAAATCTTTTCTAATTATGTTTTCAAAAGATAAATACTATGATCAAGTTTTTCTTAATATTTCTAGCAGTAAGTCAAAATGGAAAACAATTAACAACTTTATCAATGGAACCCATTCGGTTTCTACTCCATTTCCTGGTCAAACCACAGTCAAGAGAAACAAACGTGACTGTGGTCAAACCTAACTCAGCCAGTTAAACGGAATTCATTGAGACCCTACTCCTTCCCGCTATCCCTTCTTCTCTTATTTTCACCACCTATCCCTTTCTTGTCCCTTCTAATTCTTCTTCGTTCTTTGCTTACCCTACTTCTCCAGACGAATTATCTGGTGTTTTTAGACAGCTGGAATCTTCAACTAATCTGGACCCTTTAGGCCTCCGTTCAGACATATTAATTTCTGTTTCTTCTAGTCTTATCTTTCCGTTTTATCATTTGTTTAATATTTCTTCACCTATCGGATCTTTTCCTAAATGTTTGCGGATAGTTAGGATCATTCCGATATATAAAAATGGTGACCCAAGCGATTTCCACAATTGTCGCTCTATATCTATCCTCCCTGAATTTTCAAAAAATTTTGAAAAATTGTTTTTCTTACGCTTAAATCAATTTATTAACGGTAATCACTTAATCTCTAGCTCGAAGCATGGATTTACCCCTAAACGGAGCGTTGATACCGCTTGTTTTGAGTTGAGTTTCTTAGTTCTAATATGTCTAATAATAAATTTGTGGTTTCCCTATTCCTTGATTATTCAAGACCTTTGATTCTATTCCCTAATCCTTAAGATTTCTTCATTTTATAATATTCGTGGTTCCCCATTCAACTGGCTGATTGATTTCTTAACCGATAGACATTACTTTTTGAAAATTTCTAATGTATCTTCGACCATTTCAATTCGTAACCTTGGTGTTCCTCAAGGATCAATTCTTTCTCCTTTGCTATTTAATCTTTTCATTAATGACTTACCGTTAGCTTTATCTTTTCCTGCAGTTGTTCTTTATGTTGATGATGTCACACTTTCATTCGCTGATTCGTCTATTGCTAATCTACAAATTATATTCATAATTTCCATGGTCTATTATCGTTGTGAACTTCAAATAAAGGATGGATCTGATACGATACGGATACTATCAATTTTAATATAATATGATGCCAATGTAAACCTCGCTTGTTACTATTATGCTAGCCTTGAAAATGGTGTAACACCGAAACGTGCGTCGGCAATAAAATTGATAGTATCCGTATCGTATCAGACCAACGCCACCTAGAGAACAGGCGTTCTCTAGGTGGCGTTGATCAGACCCATCCTTTATTTGTATTACAAATTATAAATAACCAAGTTCTTCTTATTATTGGAATTCTGTCAATCAATTAAATTTAAATCATTAATAAAACTAAGTATATGATTTTCCATCAGCGTAATAAGCGTCCTGTTCCTTCTGAACGTGTAATTTACTACTAGTTGTTACCCGCGGCTTCGCCCGCCCGCGCCATCTGTTGAGGGGAATTACAAAGCAAAAGCAGATAATTTTAAATGAAAACCCCAGAAAGTGGGGAAGGGGGGGGGGTCGTAGGGGGCTGATTTTTGGCGATAGAGCAGGTCCTTTATTGATAAGCCTGCCCTGAAAATTTCAAGTCGCTGGCTCAAACCGTCTAGAAGGAGATAGAATTACAGATAAATAAATAAATACACGCAAGAGTTTTAGTATATAGACGATTCACATTTACTTTCTCCTACTCTTTCTTTGAAAAATATTGGTTTTCATCTTTCTGCTGATTTGACCTGGGATATGCATGTTAATGCTCTATCAAAAACCCTTAGTTAAAGGTTTACACTTTCTCCTTCCTGGGATTCCCCTTTTATTATATTTTTCTTGAATTCATTTTATGCTTTGCTTTGGCATCCAATTTTGGGGCCCTACTTCCAACTTTAATCTAACCCGGCTTTTCCGTATTTAATTTATTTAATTTATTTATTTAATTGAATTAAATTATTAATACAAAAATATAAAAGATGCCCAAAGGGAGCTGGTATGGTACAAGACCGACTAGTAGGCTCCCCTGGGCACCGTACAGAATCAAGAAATTTAATTACAAATCATATGTTACAATATCACCTAAAACTTAAATTAAACAAATTACCATAGATTAAATATTAGTAGGTTTAGTAATAACTAATGTTAATAAAAATGTAATAATAAACCAATTTTCAATCAGGCGCCAGTTCAAGCCATCAATAACAGAAATCATCAATCGTTATATTCAATAAGGGTTGAGAAGTATATTCTGAAGAACGTACTGTTTTAATGCGCGATAAAAAACCGAGTAGCAAATTAATGAGCGAAGTTCATATGGTAGCCTAGACCATTCCAAAATACCAGCGTGGGAAACGCGATTACTCGCATACTTATTCTTTGCTTTAGGTAAATATATACTAAATTTTTGCCTAGTAGAATAACCATGTATATCCTTTACCAATGTTGAACATATCAAAGGTGAAATATGTAAAAGCCGATTTATAGACTTATATATAAAAACGCAAAGTTGCATCTTATAGATTTGATATATAGTAAATATTTCCAATTTCTGAAAATAACTGGAAACAGAAGTACCACGGGAAACTTTCAAAAGAATCCACAAAAACTACTTCTGCAGTTTCAAGATTCTAGAAAGTTATATTGCGTAGTAGCTCCCCAAAATATAGTACCACAGCACAGATTAGAGTGGATCAGAGCCTTATATAATAGAATTAATATATTAAGGGGTAAATAATTTAATCTAGAAATGATACCAATGTTACGATTTAATTTCTGTACTAATGAATTTACGTGCGAATCCCAAGACAAATCATGGGCCAATTCAATCCCAAGGTATATATCGAAAAGATTTCGTAATACCAATCCGAGAGTTACCAATATAGATATCAGATACAACAGGCACGTCTTGCTTGTTGCGATGAAAGAAAAACATCGCTTGAGTTTTGTCTACATTAATTCTTAAGTTATTTTGGCCACTCCAGTCAAATAGCCTCTTAGCTCATTAGCAACTTTATTAGCAACTACCAACGTGACATCATCTGCGTACATTACTACTTTATAAACAACTAAAGCATTAGGAAGATCATTAATGAACAAAGCGAACAATATAGGAGACAGGATGGAGCCCTGTGGTACTCCAAGGTACCTATTAATCAGCGATGAAGAAAAACCATCGTAACTTGAAAAGTATTTCCTATCCTGAAGAAAGCTAGCAATCCAAGCCAATGGTGTACCAAATATGTGGAAATACGTTCTAAGCTTTGCAAGTAATAACGGAATGGAAACGGTATCAAAGGCTTTCGTAAAATCCACAAATAATGCTGCTACCAAGTTATTATCGACCATTTCAGTTGTAATGGACTCCGTGAGCTGAAAGCAAGCAGTATCTGTGCTCCTATTCGGAACAAAGCCATGCTGGCTGTTACTAACAAAATTACTCGAAAATATATAAGATGCTAAACGCTTATAAAACAATTTCTCCATAACCTTTGAAAAAACTGAAAGGGTTGTAACCGGCCTGTAATTGCCAAAATTTTCAGGATCCCCTTTCTTAAAGATAGGGGTTACTCTAGCGAGCTTCAGAGCGTAGGGAAAGGTACCAGTAATCAATGAATGGTTAAATAAGATTGACAAGGGGAGCGCGATCTCCTCAGCCACAGCTTTAAGAACATCGGCCCGAAAGCCTAAAGGGTCAACCGTTGGGCTCGATTTTAGTCCAACAATCACCAATCTAACCTCATTCGTAGTGGTTGGAGCAGTGAAAAAACTTGCTGGAGATAGAGTTTTGTCTTTATTAATTGTATGATTATCTTCAGAATTTATCGATTGGCCGGGTGGTAGCAACGTGAGTAAAAAGTCAGTTAGTGCTGAAGTAGTAACCTCACGAGTACCCTGGAAAGGTGATTTAAGTGAGCTTGAATTATTCAAAAGTGGTTTATGAGAATTTTTTTAAAGCTTCGGAAACCAGCTCTTGTTTCCCATTTGTTAAATTCTTATGGTGCCATTACTATAATCCAAATTAATATAATACAGTTAGCCACTTTAATTTTTAAAGCTTCCAATAGTCATTTAAATCTCTCTTCTTCTCTTTCAATTTTGTACCAGAGTGATTTCCATCTCATTCGGGTATACCCGTAACACAAGATCTATTGGAGTCCTACTACTTATGTCGTTGTATTTCTTATGTGGGTATCAGATGGTGGTCTTTTCTACCTGAGGCCATCCGTGCTTCTCCGTCCACGGCAACCTTTAAAAATAGCTAAAAACTTTTCTCTTTATTAATTATACTAAACTTTACCCATTCTCGATTTTTGCTTATTTATTGTTCCACACACGTTATACTATTTATTTCTGCTATTTGTACTTTATTGTTTGTTGTTTATCCGCCCAGAGACCTATCTCGTCGGCTTCGAGCCATAATGGCTCTGGTCGGAGATATTTTGTATTAACCAACCAACCAAGTAAATTAATTTAATGCTCGCTCTGAAATATCTTTAGCAATAAACATCACTAATTCAAGAATTATTCTCCTACCACTAAAATAAAATGGTCCAATTCTCACATTTTAATTCCCGTATTTACACTTTTCTTGACAGTTAAATTAAAATTAATAACAGATCACATTACACATTGTTTTATTATAAATATAACGGCGTCGTTTCTTCCTAAACCGATTCGATTTTGCGCAATGTGGCAAGAGAAATTGTGCTCATTTTTGTGTTTAGCGCTTACCAGGCAACATCTTGATTTAATTTCCGGAAAATCACATAAAAAGGGCTTAGTTTTACACTAATAACTTTTTCTCCCTTCTTCATCTAAAACACTCTAAAGACCATGTTCCATTTATGTGCGCACAATTTCCTCACTTTCCGCAATCATATGCCCAAAATTCTAGCGAGTACTTCATGAAATAACAGAGGTTCATTATCGTTAAAAGGGGAAGGTCAAGCATACTTGAAGTTTATACTCAATCTCATTCCAAACCGAGAGAGAGGGAGAAACGGAATATTGATCGCGGCACAGTGAACCCTCACTACCCGGCATTCATTGCTGCAATTTCACGAGCACGTTTTTAAGTAGCGTGCTTAATCTCTAAAAGTACATTGCTTACTTTATAGTAAACTATTTTAACCAAACAGAAAGACACTGAGAAAAAGGGATCGCCTGCTGGTGGAATTTCTGATGACAATGGCGAGGGCACTTTCGGTGCTGTATCTTTGTCTTCTGGTAATCGAGACGTTTTCTCCAATGATAAATGCTTCTCTTCACTCAGAACAACGTAAGTATACTTTCGTCTTACATTTTCTAAACGAGAATGCTTCATAGACGCCGGTTTAAAGTTTCTTAATCGTTACGTTATTGTGAACAACAGAATTCTATACGAAAATATGGATGTGATTCACCAAAGAGTGTGGCCATTTTTGCCGCACAGAACGCTGGGAACGCCAATCAATTGGATTGCAACTAATCCAGAAGGCGGCGCAAATTGACAAATGTAGTGGTCAAAAGTTTTTATTTAATTCTGAATAGGATTTAGACAAATACATCTGTATGTACGTACGTGTCTTTAATAACTAATAAATAAATAGATAACGAAATCTATGATCATTGTGATTCGCTGTGATCATGGTTACTATGCAAAATTAAGACATTGATGGAGGTCACAGGCATCAAAATATTTTTCCCGCCACATATGTAATTATGGAAACTTTTTTTAAAATGCGTTACATCAAATATAGTAAATAATAAAATTAATTACTACAGTATTAAATAATGTTATCAAATTGCTAACATTTTGTGACTTTATCCTAGAAAATAGATGAAAATTGATAATTGAAATGAAGAACAAGCGCAAGGATTCTCCTTTGTACTTGTCTCGTTAGGTTTTCAGTTCCCGCCAAAATATAAAAATAACTTGGCAAATACTGTACAGAACATATAATATTTTGCAACCTGTACTTGTTTTTAATGTTTTCTGCTCTAAGGTGAAAAAAAATCATTTACCTATAAAAGAATTTGTTAGAATACATCCCCACTGCCTGACTTAGCGTTCCATTTTCTTAAGAAAAAATTTTGAATGCTGATTCGGGTATTGCCACACGCGTGGTGGGTTTTAGCTCAATACTTTTCTGTATGATTAAAATCAGAATTGGAAGAAACGCCTGTAGCGCCGATTTTTAATTTCCTATTCTTTTATTTAATTTTTTTTATTATCGTTCTTTTATTTCGTCTATTATCAATCATTCGACCATTTATAAATAATACAAATAATTTTTCAAAGTAGATTCCACACAAACCAGATGCAATTTCTATAGTAACAGTGGGATTTAATTAAAGATTATCTTTTTAAATCTATGAATAATAAATAAGGATCACTTATACTTAATAAAAATTGTCATTTTAGATTCCCCTCCGGAAAGACTGGATTTTTTTGAGGAGAAAGTCGTACATCCAGGTGAAACAGTAGACTTAATTTGTAAATTTAAAGGTATTCCGATCCCTGAAATAGAATGGACCTTGGACAATATGGAACTCATTACAAATCCCAACATGGAAGTGAAAACAACTATTGATACTTTTAACAACGCCATAAGTAAATTGATTATCTCCAATATTAAAGCTGAAGAAGGCGGAGTTTTCAAATGCATTGCAAAGAACAAGGTGGGAAAATACGAACACAGAGCACGGATCAATGTATATGGTAAATACCAATGTAATTTCTTTTATAAAAATTTGTCTATATCTTAATGCTCACTGCTTAACCTTTTTCTTGTGGGGAAACAATCTTTCATGACTCATTTAGTATTGAGGTGTGATGGGACGCGAAAAGTAAACGAAAATTAACTTTTTGGACTACTCGCTCTATTGGAAAGTGTTGATTATACCGGTTTGTTAAATTTTACGATCCCTTCTACTGCAAAATTTTATGGCTCAAAAATTTCGCCTTTTCGAGAATTTGTCACTTTAGTTTAAATATATTAAAAATTTCTGAGACTATGCGAAAAATTAAGAAAAAAATTATTTTGCATTGATAAAGAAAGCCAACATTTTCGGCTTTCCTGAAATATTCATCAATGCTCCAAAAACTAAAATGTTAATGAAACAAAAACTTAAAACAAAAGCATTGAAAAAAAATGAAATAATGTAAATATGAAAATTTTGGCGGAAAAAATCATAATTGCTTAAAAAATTGAATTCAGCGAGGCCAGATATAATAATTTGGTTTCTGAGGTGAATGAAAATTTTGAAATACTCTTTCATCGGTGTCCAGGACGGACGAATTATCAAAAAAAAATTATTTATATAGCAATTCTCGATATAATTTTTCTTTAACTGGAATAATTTATAAAATTTTATTTCATAAAACTAATAAGGGTATTGTATTTGGACTTTTATCCCTCCTACATTTATAGGAAAATTGTCAGTTCGAAAGAATATTAAAGTGCACATGATTGCGGAAGAAACGGCAGTAATTGATTGTCCATTCTACGGTTATCCTGTAAAATCAGTATACTGGCAACAAGGTTCGTAAGAAAATTTATTTTTAATTTGCTATAGAAAGTTAGTCTTGAAGGAAGGAGAAGAAGCAAAAGCCTTTCATAATGAAAAGGGTCATTCAAATGAAAATAAGTCACTGAGCTTATTAGCAATATACCGGTAGTTGTAACCCATATCTTATAAGGCACTTATTTCACTGTGAAAACCGACGTTTGATTCTTTGTGTGTGGAAAGTGTTGGGTTGCTGGTTAACCATTCACTGTACCTCTTCGTCTGAATGAAATCTGCTATCCTGAGTTGTTTTTTTATGTCTCCGAAAATGTGAAAGCCACAGGGGGATCATTCCGGGGCTTGTTGGATGTTGAATTATTTTCTATCTTCCTTTTGAAGTGTGAGAGCGGGCATTTTCGTGAAGAAGACTCCTACTGTGTGCAGCCTCGGTCGCTTGGATTTGATTGATGTTTACAGAGATTTCAGTGTCTGCATACCGGACATCATTTACGGTGTTTTCGTTGAGGGAAAGGCTTGATCACCAATGGGTCATTGTAGTTGAGAAAGGATGAACATGATTATTGTCTGGGCGGCGATGACATATACTTTCATTGGCTGCTTTAATAACGAAATCGCCACATTTCATTATTAACTATCGATGAAACTGAGACCTTCCTTTTGAAACCGGAGAAAATGTTCCATTGAAAGAGCCGCGCGAATGTATTTCTATACAGATTTTAAATATGTGGCGAAAATTTACGGGCACTGCAGACGATCTCAGATAATGGCGTGCACACCCTCAACGCTAGTTCCAATTTTATTCTTCCCGAAATGAAATTCTTAACTCCCCCTCCTGCAACATCAGTAATCTCACGATCAGCTTGCCTCGTAACACGAGTCAAGATAACCGCCCTCTCGGAACCTCTTATTTCAATCTTTAATAAGCGAGAAAGACATGCAGTTTTCGTACACGTTACTCATGACGCGATGAATTTCTGTACTTCTCCACTTTCCGCGATCATAAAACGACTTATCGCTCTCTGTTTAACGTTCGTTGATTCAATCATGGCTATTTGGACGTACATATAACACTACAGCGGTGCTACGATGATTCGACATTTTACTATGTCATTTGGATCGTTTTTATTTGAATGAACCTCATAAGAAAGAGCTTGAATATTTCTAATGTGTTGGTCATGAGCAAAAGCAATTTATTACTCAAAAGCCACTTTCGTAAGGTCTTTAATTTTTGACAGAGAATTTTTTCATAGACAAATATAAGATTTGACTATTACATAAAATAACGTGATAAACATAAATAACCCTTAAGCATTTTCCAAATAAGTTTGCTTTAATTCCAGTAAAACGTGAATATATGCCAATAAAATTATTATTTTTAAAACCACTGCTAATTATCCGTTAATATCGTCACAGTTCCACATTGCACGGACATTCTTAGACTCTTTACTTTTCTTAAACATGTGCACCATTGTGCACAACACCGTTGTTCATATCTTGCGGATATTGCTTTCCACGAATTTTCTAGTATTTTCAACGTGGTGCTTTGAATGGCTGCGGTGATTTTCCTCTTTAATTCGTACAGGTCCGTCGGTCTTTGGCCACAGGCAAAACCATAGAAACGAAATCTGGCAGGGTCAGGTCCTTAGAGTTGGGAGGCCATGACATGTGTCAATATGTTCAGATGCGATTGCCAATGAATTGTTTCTTCTGCGAAGAAAAAGTCCCGACGATGACAGTCTTCATGATGCCACCACTTATCGACGCATAATGAAAAGTAATGAGTCTGAGAATAACTCTGTAAAATGTCAATGCTGTCGCGCAATTATTGTTAAAGGAATACTTACAGTCAGTTGAGAAACCTACTGACTCTTGATATAGCCCTGAATTACAGATCTACAGAAGATTCACTATGTTACTGCTGAACGATTTGAATATACAAATACTGGGAGCACGAGCGAGGTTGGCCAAAGATGTAGCCCAGTTCCAATCACGGCCTGGCCGGTTGTTGGAAGAAGTTTTGCGTCGAATATGCCACCAAGAATTGACCGATTTTGGGAGGGTTAGATAGCAGCCCTTTCCGAGGCCAAGTATTCGCATTCACCCATTATAAAAAAAGTGTAAAAACAAAAAGGTTAAGCAATTCGAAAGCAGAAATCAGCAATCAACTCAATAAAATAAGGAATACTAGCAACGTTAGACTCTTCCAGACATAGATCCACACTTGCACGAACGCCTGAGGTAAAAGCGAAAGTGAAGAGTCTTATCGTAGGAAAAAACCCAAAACGCAAAGGTCAGTTGCTAGGCAGTAGGAGTTTCCCAATCAACAGTGCGTAACATTATCGCTAATCTCCAAATTCTCCCCTTTCCCGTGTATGGATAGGACGTAATCCGGGTATAGGTCATCGGGACAGAGCTTCAAGTCTCACATAGAAGTCATCGGTCGCTTACGAAAAGACACTGACAGATGAAACGACCATACGGACGTCCATTTGAAGATATCCCTATAAAAATCACCATATGTGTTGGACGAGCTGTCGAAAGCTTGTCGAGATAAGTGGAAGATGATCGACATGAATGCCTTGCGACGTAAACCCGTGGAAATTCGGTGTAGGGTGATTGTTCGCAATCATGATTGCCAGATAAATCGCTATAATAAATCATTAGAAATCGTTCATTTATAACATACTCACTGCTCTGTATACCCTGTCCAACGTAAGAAAGAATGCGCTTGTCCAATTGTTAGATATTACAATTGCACAACAATTGAAACCGGGCAATTAAACCGGACACTCATCCTTTCTTACGTTGGACAAAGTAGGAGCTGTTAAATTATGAAATATCTTTTGCTAAATTACTTCGTATATCACAATCATCTCTTAAATAAAACAAATATGTAATTGATATTAAAAAATTTAATAAAAATATAAATTTTTGCTCAAATTTTCCAGAATAAAAAGTGGGTACAATTGGCAGGTTGCTTGATTGCTTGTGTTTTCTTTCTCATACAAATCTCAGAAATAATAAGTTATACTGAATACAAGTTTATCGTCTTTCATTTTTAGATGGCATTTCGCTTCCAAGAAATATGCGTCAAATTCCTTCAAAAAATGGGACATTGACAATTAAAGATGTACAAAGACGAAAAGACGCTGGAATCTATCAATGCATTGTGGAAGACTTTGAAGGCAACAAAGCAACTGGAAACATTGAAATGTTAATTTTGGGTAAATAGTAGAACGATAATTTGATTGTGTAAATATTAGGTAGTTATGGTAATTAAAATTACGTTTCATAGGGCCGCTAAATATAAACACATTAAATGATGATGATTTTTCTAGTACCCCCAAAAATCTCGCCATTCTTCTTCCAAGAGGAACAGATCCGTGAAGGGACGAGAGCACGAATCCAGTGCGTGGTGAGAGAAGGACAATCTCCGTTGGAGATCACGTGGCTCAAAGACAACATTCCTCTTCCTTCAGATTTAGGGGTAACAATTCGTGACGTAGATGAATATTCCAGTGTACTGTTGATCAATGCCATTGCTTCTAGACACAACGGCAATTACACGTGTGTTGCTCGTAACGTCGCCGGCCGAACGTCACATACTGCACCTCTCTTCGTCAACGGTAATTCCCTTCTCCGTTCTTCTCTCATTAGTTTCTTTCTCTTTGCTTTTCAGTTCCCCCAAAACTTTTACCATTTGCCTTCCAAGATGATCAGTTCTTCAGAGGAATGAGAGCATACATTGTGTGCGCCATAAGCCAGGGCGATTTACCCATTCGTTTTGACTGGCTTAAAGATAACCATCCGATTCCTCCATCTCTTGGAGTGACGACAAGGACTATAGACAAGCATGCCACTTCCCTAAGCATAGACAGTGTCTCGTCTGATCATACAGGCAACTACACTTGTGTCGCCACCAACGCTGCCGCCAAAACGACGCACACAGCGCAACTTTTAGTCCATGGTAGTAAGTTTCTGTCATAACATTCTCAGTATTATCATTATTTTAACTACGATAATTGAGTTACACAGACACGATAGCTTTTAATCTCAGTAATGGGCCATTCCATTTCATCTCCGAGAAAATAACGATCTCAGAAATTTGGTGATATAGCATATAGTACCAAATGAGGCTGTGCAAAATATTAGATCTTATTTTCACGAAATGAGTTTGAATGAAGTGAATGAAAGGGTATTTCCTGAACATCCTGTATAAAAGAATGGAAAGAAACTAATTGAAATTACTTTATTGAATAGATTTGAAATCAAAGTCACATATTACCCAATATATTTTATTTAACACTAATGTTATCTGGGTTTTCAAATCTTACCTAATTTGCAGAAATATACAGTTGTCTAAAATTTGAAAAGGCAATTTTAATATTGAAAAAAAACAACCAAAAACAATGGGGTCTTGCATTACGACGCTTTGCGTAGGTATTTTTTCCAAACAACGGCCGCGCATACTGTGTGTGGTTTTAATCAACGCTCATTTTCATTCAAGCAATAGACTGGGAGCAAAATTCGAATCCTATAATCTTGTCGTAAAAAGCATGCTCTTTGGAACAGTACCAGGCCGTACTTTGATATTATATTGATTGATCAATTTTATATCTTTCCCCCCTATTTCTTCTGTTTTTAATTATTGTATACTATTCGTATTAATTGAATTAAAATCAGTTATTCTTGAGAAAAAAAATTATATTTAAGAGCAATGGTGATAATACACACTTTCTGCACAAAGATATTAGGATATCGTTTTTTCTTATTTTTCATGCAAATTTACATTTTGAAGTAGCGTTTCAAAGATATAAACAATTTTCAAATGATGTTAGAAAATTTGTAATCATATTTATTTTCGTAATAAATTAAATCAACATTTTAAAGTTGATTTTGAAATACTCTTACAGAGGTCTAAAATTCTGACATAATATTGTAAGTTTTTAAAGAAAATCATTTACTCATCTATTGACATTATTTCTTTGCTACAGTGTTGAAAATAATTACCACCATTTCTTATTTCAGATACCATTTAAATAGTTTTTTGAAGATTGGGCACATAAATTCGTTTTTCTTTTCCTTATGTAGTGTTTCTATAAACCCCATTCCCAAGAGAGGAATTTTACGAGTACTGTTGATTGATTTATTTATTTATTTATTTATTTATTTTTGCAAGCAAAGATCAGATGTATACTTCATACAGTACCGTTTGCTATATTCTATGTAAAGGTAGCTTCTAGCAAAGAAAAAAAACATCCTTTCATTCTTCATCTTTAATCAGCAGAAGCATAGCATTTGCTAATCGGTGGCGCAAGTTGTTTAAAATGATATGCATTTACTCTTTGATTGTCAGAATGATAGCTTTACAAAACAGAATGAACCTGCAAAACGTGTATTGGAGTAAGCAGACATCCTAATAGTAGGGAAAAACATTAATTGAAAAAATATAAATTAAACAAAAATATAAATTAATATAATATGTATATTTGAAACATCTGTCCACAAAGGTCGAAACCAGTATACATGAAACTGCTTACTAAATCGAACAAACATATACATGTTTGTATTGCAATTTTAACACATGTACTAGCATTCTACGTTAAAAATTATCAGTTTTGGTTCACTTATATAGTAGGCTAGCTATACTTGCTATTCAAATTTCTGGATGTGCTTTATAATTTTTGTTCATTTTAACATTATTGTTGTGTTATACTTGAAAGATAATAACAAGTACCTATTTAAAGATACTTTTCCTAAGAAAATTGCCCCTTTTTACTATAAATTGAATGAATGAAAGTGCACTGATATTCCTAAGAATCATTAAGGTATTTTTTCTCCTAGAGACATATATCACTTATTTTATTATATTTAATGTGTGAAATTGAAATATCATTTATTTCTGATAATTTCAGTCAGACCGAGAATCATACCATTTAAATTTCCATTCAATATCCTCGAAGGGAATCCTGTCCGTGTCACTTGCGTCGTCGATCAGGGCGATTTACCCATTGAGTTTATATGGCTTAGAAACGGCATTCGTGTTTCTGCTATGGATGACGTGTCGACCAGAACTATAGACGACTATTCCAGTCTCTTAACTATAACCAATGTTAGTCCTACCCATTCAGGCAATTACACATGTACAGCGACGAATGCAGCCGCATCCACCAACCATACAACTCCCCTTTTAGTCCATGGTAATAATTGCTTCGTTTTATTTTATTTTTTCTCCTCTTTATCTTTTTCTGTCTCTCTTGTTATAGTTCCTCCGAAAGTTGTTCCATTCTCGTTCCAAGACGACCTCTATTTGGAAGGGATGCTCGTGCGTGTTTCATGCGTGGTCAGTCGAGGGGATTTGCCATTGGAGATCACTTGGTTAAAAGACGGTCGAACGGTTCCCGCTGAACTCTCCGTTAATATTCGAGATTTTGATGACTATTCCAGCGTTCTTTCAATAGATCCCATCAGTGTAAAACATTCTGGAGATTATACTTGCTCGGCCAAAAATCATGCTGGAATTGCCTCTCACACAGCTAGATTAACTGTCAATGGTAAATGCATTTTATTTACTGTTGTTAGCCAAACTAGGTATTTTGGTACGAAGTTTCTGACTGAAGTCCATACTTCTAAGAGGTAAAACTCTTAAAACTAACACACTTTCCTTATTTTTTCCTTTTTTTTGGTATCAAATCTTGAAATTTATGGTGAAATGTTCTGGTAATTTTGCATATGATAATCATTGGTAATTGTTTATAAATAAAATAATATTTCTTAAAGATCCTATTTTATATACATTACACCAATTGGATTAAGTCAAAAGAAGATGTCTCTTAAAACTGTTTAATCGCTTTTCGTATCAAACAATAGCTAGTCGGCTAATTCTTATTTATAATGAGCTAAGATGAAGTGAAATCACGGTATTTACCAGGGCCTTTTATAATAAGGAGACTTGTAAATAGCAAAGTTCTAAATAAAATTTAATAACAAGCGTTTTAAACATCAGAAATGAGAAATCTTGTGTATGTAATTATTGGGGTAAATAAATTTCTCGGATGGCAAGAAAGCCTCAAGTCTAAAGCCTACATCACCGTCGCATAGAATCTTACATAAGTAAATAACGTTCGAAGGATGATCATAGAGTGATCCTAGTTTTGAAACCAAAGCAATAATGTGAATTAAAATTCGTATAAAATTTTTCAGTAGATATCAGAGTATTACAAAGACAATCCCGACATTCAAACCAAATCAACTATTTTAAAATTAAACATTCATTGTGCAGAAAAGCTTAATCTCACGTGCGCAGTGGAATAGGTCAATATTTGTAATGTATACGTAAGTCCGTCACGTTAATGATGTGTGAGGGGGATTAAACAGCACACGAATGAGAACATCATTAAACTTTAATGATTATCTAAACAGGTGGTGGCCTTACAGTATAACAGAGGGACATCAGGAGTTCCAACTAGTTTCGCCATTTATTGACAAAGCCGGGAATAAATGGCGAAACTAGTTGGAACTCCTGATGCCCCTCTGTTATACTGTAAGGCCATCACCTGTTTAGTTAATAGGAACAGTATTATGATCCATCCATCCACTTTAATGATTATATCTATATTCAAATAATACAGTTAATCCCGTAGCACAAACTGATGGGTAATCGCCGATTAAGTCCATAAACAATACTTGTTTAAACGTCTTCAATAACTTTGCGACGAGTAAAGTCCAGGGGCAGGATTTGAACGGAATGCTCGCAATATGGCAAGTCGTCTGAGGATAGGATAGTAACGAGAGCAAGGGGCACTATAGCGAGAGAAAATAACAAAACGAAAGTCAGCATTAATTCTAGGGGCGATATGACTGGTCACTTATCCTACTTAAAATCTACGAGGTGACTACGCTAAAGAGTCTCTTACATTCTAAGGGTTTCCTGGATAGCCAGGAACGTAGCGGCCGCGTATCACGTGATAACGATAGGCCCCCCCCCCCCGTTACCTGCTATATTATCCGGTAAAAACTGCTCTCCTGTTCGTCCCTCGCTGCTGACTATGTGGGTCGTTTTTGTGGCATAGAAGGTACGGCTAGCATACCGATGTCGTCCTTGGTGAGAGCCGATGAAGCTAGCTGGCGGCTGACCTTCGCGTCGTCGGTCTCTGCCGCTTTTCCAACGTCTCGGGCTGGAAGTGGGAGGATGCCTCTTCGTTACTTCTATAGGGCTCCATACGTCCTCGACGTTTCGGCTGGCTTCTTAACGTTAGACAACTTCGGCTGGCAGCACTTTTCCGTGCGACGCCGCAGTTCGTGTCGTCGTGGCAGCTCGCTCGTCTTGCTCACGCGTGGACGCCATCGCGGCGGCTTTCTCCTCCTTTTCTGCTTGGCCTTCAATTCGCTCTCTTCAATCTTTCTTTTTCCTTCATAATTTCTTCCGTTACCATCTTGCTTCCGTCCACCATTTTCTCTCTCCCCTCGACGAAGTCTCGTGTTTCCCGCGTCACTCATTCCTGTCCCTCATTGGTTTATTTTCCAATGGGCGATCGGTGCTCCCACTTCTCGCAGCGGGGGTGGGCAGATGATGATCGCTACTGTCATCTGTCTCTATCGCCCCTAAATTCGCTGACTCTTAAAACATTTACTGCTGTGACTGTTGTAGTTGAACTAGCTCAACACCTTAAGGGAATCACATGAACGGATTGCAGATGATGTGTTACAAAAGTGTTGCGTTAAGGAACTTTCGGCCGTACAACACTTGTTTTTGGAAAAACTCGAAGAGTCTGGCTTTGTTCTGCTATTCTTAGAGCATTCCCAGCGCTTCGAACTGAAATTTACTCGCCTATCCTTCAAAGAATCTAGTCGTTAGAAGATTTACATATTTTTGGAGATTGATTTTCTTTGCTTGGCTGGTGTCAGACTTTCTTTTACTGACCACATCTAGATCTTCTTTCCACATCTGATATGTTTAACTTTGTCTGACCTCAAGATTAGCTCAGGTGTCTGTACTATTTCTGATATCTATTTATAGAGGTCTACTTAATGCTGATTCACTGGCAATCAATCTTGATGACCTATTAATAAACAACATTTTATATTAAATAAATTTTAAACGAGAAAAGCATATTCATTGAATGCTCTCAAGTTTTTAGGACCTTGAGAAATGTTCTTGAGACATACTATTTCGAAACGACCTTTGTGTTTAGCCAATAAGCGCTTGAGCTACATATGTTAAGGATGCGTATGCCTGTCAATGGCGACTTCGTGACCTATCTAAGAACGGAAATATCGCGAACAAGCCATCAGTAGCTGTCTATGACTATCTTCAGTTTCAAATACAGAGGGCTGTTTTCGCGAATACAGCATGCATCACACACACTGCAGTTCGCAGCCCAACTGAAACCCTTACTTGATCCCGGATCACTCGCTTTTTTATAATAAAGTAAAAATTCCGTGGCCTGGGGTCGAACCAAAATCCACGAGCATCCGTCTCGTAGCTCCTACCACTGACAATTTACTGAAGTTGGAACATTTTCTCCAGTATAATTTATGATTACTTATTATCCGATCGCTCTGACAAAGTGAAATGCGAAACTAGTTTTACAGAAACCTTCACAAGAAAAGACATAGACAGTTAATAACTAGTTCAGAATGCATGGTTCAGAATCCATCATGGTTACTGTATTCGCGAAGTCAGTCGTTTCGTCGCCGATATTTTTTCGAATTTCTTGATTTTGACTTTAGATTCGCATAGAGCGTCAAAAGTAAGTAAAAATTATAATAGGCACCATGTCCAATTTATCCGGTTACATGGCCAAAAGAACGGGTAATCATTTTGGCAGGCTCGAAGAAACAAAATGTTTAACTTTAACCGCCATTTTGGCCTGTTCCCAACTAGATAGGACGCGTGTGCCTATTATAACTTTCACTTACTTTTTGATGCTCTATCCGAATCTGAAATCAAAATCAAAAATTTCGAAATAAACTGGTAAACAGAACGACCGAATTCGTGAATTAGGTAACGATGTTATCAAAGCCGTTGAAAATCTCATTATAAGAACGCTGCAAGAACATAATAGGCCTACATTCAGAATACCTCTGCAATACATCCACGTAATTAATAAACCTCCACTGCATGCCATCGAGTATGATCGTATAAACAACACGCATCCGTTTAAACTGTTCAAACGAACATCATATCTCTTGTACAGTCGGGTGCAAAAAGGTTTTTACCTGCTCCGTAGGGGCTGAGCTTTCTGGATGTTGATCGGTTGCAAAATCAGGTACTTGTACTGAGAGTCAAGGCAGATTAGAATGGACCTGTCCCTTCTGAATGAAAATAGGGTGGCAGGTAGGAAATACGCTTGGGGTGTGCTCGTCGCGTGCTCCCTCCTGACATAATAAGCGATAGCGGCTGACAGCAGTATCGTTAAAGTCTCTACCTACTGCCTCGAATGGCAGAGTTCGAATCCAATATGGATAAACCTAATTTTTTTGTTCATTATCGCGTTTTTGATTTCGTTTAAGTTTTAAACAGTGTATGTAAAGAACACCATAAACAGATTAAATTTTTTTCATCCAAGTGTGCAATTTGATTGTTTATTTGATGGTTTAAAAAACTTAATGTCATGTCATGCTTTATTCTATATTTTAGTTTTTAATAATATATACACTAATTCATACCACCGTTACTTTAACAAAAATCCTCCTTTGTTCAAATCATTTAATATTCTCTACTATTAAAATATATAATCCTACATATTAAAACGCAAAGCATTTTTTTGTAAGAGCAAAATTGGCACTTCTGCGCATGGGCATCTGAAGCCAACAAAGAAAGTTACGACAATCCATCAGAAGCCATGGATTGTTGCAATGAGACAATATTCAATCATTGTTTTTGAATTAAATAAACTGAAGATTTGCAGAAAGAAAATCCTGCCTTGATCATTTTATGACGTTTCCTTGTGATCACTGAAAAACTCTGAAAATGTTTTGTTAAATGTATATCGTTAGAAAGAGCTTTAAAAACTGATCATTTTATCCGCTGACACTTTATGTCTCAGTTTAATACTTTCAGAGAAATTTAGTTTAAAGCTATTTTGATTTTATACGAGGGTTGGGGCATAAGCCATGGCAACTATTTTTTTTCTCATAGCTAAAGGATGGTATCACAAAATGTCATATGTCTCGAGGAAACCGTTCGTTCATAGTATATTTCCACAACACCAGATGGCTCTGTGATTTCTTTTTGTTGCATAGAGAACAATGTTAAATCAGTTCTTAGTCAACCGCCGTGCAGGATGGATGTAACCCGAGTTGAACAACGCTCGTATATCAATATAGCCGGTCTCCGCTGGCTTTGGTAAGAATTGGAGCACCCACTATACTCTCCGGACTTTTCTCCATGTGATTTTGATCTTATACGGACGGTAAGGAACCATTATGTGGTAGACAGCTTCGGACACGAATGGACATTGCAAATACGGTATTGTGCAACAGGAGATGACCAGATTTCCACATGGTGACAGAAATGGTGAAGCAGATGATATGGGCGTCTGTCACATCGTTGGCAGCGTACTGTGACACGTAATTTGAGGCCCTTTAGAACGGGTATGTGTGCTGTAATGATTCTGGAACATGAAAGTTGTAATGTTATATCAACTACCTTAATAAACATGAAGAGCAAAATATTTCCGTGTTGCTAAATGTCCATACATTTCCTCCATTCCTTGTCCTTTCATCTATATATTTCGCATTTTCCACCCACGGTCGAATTCTCACAAAAAAAATAGTTGCCATGACTTATGCCCCAACCCTCGTGTATTAACTCATTTCTTATTCGTTGTGCATATGAGATATTTAAGCTCTGATTATTCTATTTGTTGTTCTGACAATTTTTTATTTTATTATTTTTTTAATTAAATAGATGGGGATTAATAATAAGATGGGTTGTTCTCCATCAAATTTTGACGGGATCCATCTATTTGTATAATAAATTAAAAAAAATTTTCGGATGGTTTTGGCATAATTGTCGTTGATTATTTTATATACACACAAAAATGAGATTTGTAACCTTTCGAGCAGTCAAAAGAAAATAGCTTCCACTTACACCCAGGGAATAGGGAGAACTGCACTCCCTATTCCCTGCTTACACCTTAAATCACTTCCGCATCACACCAAAAGGAGCGCTGCATCAGCTTATCTCTTGATCACGCATATAATTATATCGATACTGTGCACCATTTATGTTACATTATTAACCAAATAGATTAGTTTATTAGTAATAAAACAAAAATTCTCATCAGAACAGCCAAAATAATCTTTTTGTCAACATAGTTGAGCACGTGACGTAAAACTTGCCTATCCCCGATGCTAAGCAAAAACTTAATGGAATCGTTCCACTAGATAGTAAGCGTGTTCCACTAGATACCTGGAAAAAGTAATCTCATTGGATTGAAGTATTGTAAGGAAGCCGAACGATTTTGACTTAGGTAAAAACCTTTATGCAACCGACTGTATTACATATGCAGGCGCTATCCCGATAAACATGACAAATTCTTAATATAGTTTTCAGACTCATATCACAAGTGACTACATAATTTTGATTCAGATTGCATTGGTTTGTGGTTTTTGAGACACAATACGACAAATACTTATAACATTTAATATTTTATTTATTGCTTAATTACTTTCATTATACTTTTCTTTTTTAAAATAATTACTAATAATAATTTTGAGTTGAACCATAATAGTAAAAGAGATATCAGTATAACATTTTATTTACATTAACATGTTTGATTTGGAATTTTTTTTTTTTTCGAACACCAGAATTTCTATTATTTTTTTTCCAGTTCCTCCAGAATGGGAAATAGCTCCCAGCGACATAGCAGTGAGTGTTGGACAACATTTATTAATCGACTGTCGTGCGACAGGATATCCACAACCAAGCCTCTCGTGGCACCGATCATTAAGTAGGTATAGATGAAGAGGACAAACGTAAAATTTTGAATAATTAATTCTTTTAATAAAATATTTTCCTGTTTCTACTTTTTTAGGTAGCGATCTCGAGGATCAATCTTATTTGCGCCTTCAGAATACAGATAATGTACAAATATTTTCAAACGGCTCACTCTCTTTTAAGCACATTGAGAAAACAGATGAAGGATATTATTACTGTGTGGCAAATAATGATATTGGAAAACCGTTGAGCATGGCTATTACCATCAAAGTTAATGGTAAGAAAGAAGACATTGAAAAAAAAAAACTGGATGCATTTTTACTTTAGATAAATTTAAGAAAAACTGTAACCAAGAAGGAAATTTGTTTCATTACTTATTATCTCCACAGTGGTTGGTATTTTTATACCAAATCCTGGGCACTATTTCCTCTAATTAATTATAATATCACTAATTCGTAATAAAGTTTTTTAATAGTATTTTAATTTTTATTAATTAACCCAAAAACTTTTAAACAAGAAGCCATTATGAAAAAAACTAACAAGAAGAGGAACAATGAGCATGCAACTTTCTTTTATTAGCTGCTCCCGAGTTTAGTACGAAACAAGAAGAAATTTTAACAAAGAAAGGAAGTTCAGTTACGATTCCTTGTAAGGCAGATGGGGATAAACCACTCCATTACACATGGTCGGTGAATAACAAGAGCCTCGAGTCATGGTTTAACAATGAGAGGTACAAGCAACTGCGTTATGTACATAATAAGAATATTGCGTTAAACATTAAAAATGTTTTCTTATTTTTGAATTATCCAGAGTGAAGTTGAACACTAACGAAAATGAGGAAACAAAACAATCCTTCTCAGAACTGATAATCCTTTGGGTTGAACAGAAAGATTCAGCGACTTTCTCTTGTTTAGCCCAAAACGATATTGGAAAAGCCGAAAAACACTTTCACCTAGTCGTTCAATGTAAGAGCGTTTATACTATAGTATTTCTTAAAACAAAATTTTATCACAGTCATTTTGATTAAAACGGGGGAGATTTTTTATTATATTTAGATGTGCCAGATTCGCCCGAATTCGAAAAGCCCGTTCGAGTTCTAAATCAATCCATTCAGCTTTCATGGAGTTTGCCTTTCGATGGAAACAGCCCAATTCAAAAATACTTCATTCAGTACAAGAAAGAAAATGGCAAGTACTAATTATCAGCTTTAAATTTTATTTATTTTAAACGTACATTTTTAGCTTAATAACAAATTGAATAATATTTTTAGATGACTGGAATGAGCATCACTCACCACTGTTGGTAGTAGACTCTAGGAGCAATTCAAAAATCATTTCTGATTTACAACCCGCCACTTCGTACGTCTTCAGAATCAAAGCTGAAAACTCTATTGGAAACGGAACTTACAGCAGAGAGATTGCTGTCAAGACTGAAGAAATCGGTAAGCTTTTAACCACTTTGAGTTAACATATGTACTTATCACGAAAAGTAGCGCAGAAAATTTGAAAAGTAGCATTTAACTTAATAGTATGAATTAAGTACATAAGTTAAGCTCTTAGAGTCTATTACATGAGTCTTCTAATTAGAATAACTTAGACAGTTATTAAAGACTTTGCGGAATGAATTTTACGTTATACTTTTACGTTATACTTATTTATTAGTAAATATAATTTAACTGGTGTTCCAATTAAATATCCACAGAGTTGGTACTAGGAGTTAAAGAAGTTCCTTTACAGCCCTATCCCGAACCTGTGAATGACATTATTCCTTTTTATAATAGACATCGAGAATTTCATGCCGAGTGTCGACTCGAAATTTTCCCTTAATTTTTAGTAGCCTTTAGCAATCATTCGCTTAAACCTCTGGAAGGATTTTTTAATTCAATTACGCATTTTAGGGGAAATTTCTACTGCTTTTTTGTATCAATTTTTATATGTCTTACCTTCTCAATCTCAATAGCATCTTATTGTTGCAAATAATATAACTGTGACATCAATAATGTTAATAATAGACATCGCATGATTATTCATCAATATTATGTGTTAAATGAAAGTATGTGAATATTTTTCCCAGTTCTAAAAGGGGTTCATTACATTTAGAAGGGAGACGTTCAATACCCATTTATAAATTTACTTGACAGACAACTTCCGTCCGATTTTTTTTTTCACTGTTCATTTCATTTCTCTATATTCACAGCCCCATCGGGATCACCTCAGAATGTCCAAGTTGAAGCAAAAGATTCAACGACTATGCGAATTACATGGAATGTAAGATATTTCAAGTTTAATTATATCCGAGAGCATAAGAACACAGATTGTTCTTAAAATTCTTAATTCGGGAGATACGTAAACTTAATGGTATTTGGGCTTGATGTTGCCATCCTTGTTACTCAGTCCGATAAATAGGGTGATCCAGAATAAAGTATCCCAATTCAGCGACTTCAGAGATAATCCAATGGTCGAAATGCCGTCATATATGGAGAAGAGACTTTCGAAATAAAAATTTGGTTCCGCTGCTAGGGACAGTGTTGGCGCTTCTAGCGAGAAAATTTGCATAACGCGGATGTCATGACAGCTATCATGGTATAAAATGAATATACGATGTCGTTAATCAGTTTCATTAACCAACTCTAGTCTACCTAATAAATCAGTGCTAAAGAATTTCTCAATCTTTTTGCCTCTGGTTCCAAATATATTGTTTGGAATAATATTCGGTTGTTTCATAATATTAACAGATTCTGACACAAAAAACAGTAAAGTACGAAAAAATCTATTTTATTCAGAAAAATATCTGCCCTTGGCTGCAATGCACTGCGTCCAACGTGATTTCAGTGCGGTAGCAGAAGCTGGCATCACAATGGTCAAAAGAATCGCTGACGGCATGAATCACAACATCCTGGTTAGTGGATATTCTGTCCCTCAAAAAAGGGCAAAGGAATGTAACATGTGAAAGTGTGATTGAGCCAAGTCCGGTGAATACACAGGGTGAGGGAGAACCTCAAGGCGTTGATCTTCTGCAGGCTTCCAACATACACATGTGTTCGTGCTCCATCACGGACGAGTTTAGACCCAACCGACAATAGTCTCTTGCTTAATTTCTGGTGACATTCGTCCAGCTAATGGATCCGATGGAGAAAGAGAGCGATAGCCTTACGACTTTGGAGGACAATGCATGTTTCTAGACGCCGTAACTTACTACTGTTCGTTGAGTTTGTGTGGAAATCAGGTATTCAGTTTTTTTAACCTTGTCCTTAGCTACCAGATGTCTGTAAACTGTCGCTCTTAGTCAAAACTACTATCATCGGCTGGGATCGTATATTTGTCTTATACCATGTTATGCACAAATTCTTCCGTTTGCAGTATCAATGGTAACCTTGTGGCGAATTTTGGAAATAAATTTACGACGCCGTTCTGCCTAGCTTTGTCTCTGCAGTGGTCTTAAATTTGGATCACCCTATACATTCACTGCGCTACGTTTAATAATTGGATGCATGTATTTCGACGAAAAAAGAACATCCATTGTACGAGTATCATTAAATATTTTGTGCTGAAACATTTGGCTTTATGACTGCGTCAATCTTCATGGAATACTGTCCACGAATTTTTTATAAACATTTTTCTTTCATTCGGTCTTGTTCTGGGCCCGAACTTGCATTCAGATAACCGACAATGAAGCTGTTCATCCAAAAGATGCCAAATAAAGTGTCAGATCAATTTTCTGAACTGGCTTATCCAAGTTTTCCATGCCCTTGTTCTCAAACCACTCTGTTACGTTTAAGTAACAAATAACAAAAAATCGGAGAATTAATGAGGAAAAACTAGGTTTAATGACAAAATGTCCGTTGTCACTCGTCTCCTCCTCAAAACTCTTTACTTCTTCGATTTCCTGAGCTTAGAGATACTGACACACGGTGGCGCCGGCCAATAAAGTATATACGGATAATTATTTACATACGAACCAACAGTGTGGAACGTTAGTCTACTCATACCGCTATGGACCTTCCCCATACGATGTAAGCGCATAACTGACCAGAATGTTCCGATATTGCAAAGCATCCATTTGGTAATAACGTTTAATGGACCTAAAGTAAACCTCATACCATGACACTTGGCTGTATTTAGGGACTGGAATGTGAACATAACTGGGCCCCAAAAGCAACCCCAAAGGGCTTTAGAAGATCCTGCTTACCACAAAAAGTAAGAATTGAATTCTCAATATTATGGTCCAGGTGTGATGTCTTTCTTCACCCCGAGCTTGTGTATCCTTTTTTGGAAGGAACTGTTTCCCATGCATTCGCCATATTCAGCAGTGGTAGAGTGCGAACTTCGACTTATACACTATATGATCAAAAATATCCGGACACCCCTCACAGATCATCGATTGGCCCAATGTCACATGATAATGACTTGCACATCATTTAAATAGCTTCCCACACCTTCAGACACAACTCTGCTTGGACATTGGCAAGAATGGGTCGTTCGGCAGAGCTCAGTGAGTTCCAACGTGGAACCATCGTTGGATGTCACCTATGCGGCAAGTCCGTGCGTGACATTTCCAGCCTTCTTCAGATACCCAAGTCAACAGTAGGCGATGTCATTATGAAATGGAAGACCCGGGGATCAACAACAGTTCAACAACGAACCGGTAGACCCAAGAAACTAACGGACAGAGGCCGTCGAGTGCTTCGTCGTGTCACCCGCAGCAACCGGAAGTCCTCGGCGGAAAAAATTGCCACAGAGTTTCGAAACGCCTCTGCAAATGATGCCAGTACCATGACAATTCGTCGGGAACTGCACACGATGGGATTCCATGGCCGTGCTGCTGCCCACAAGCCCCACATCAGCAGGGTCAACGCCAAGCGACGTCTGAAGTGGTGCAAAGCCCACAGAAACTGGACAATGGACCAATGGAAACGTGTAATGTGGACAGACGAATCTCGCTACACACTCTGGCAATCCGATGGACGAGTTTGGGTTTGGCGCATACCTGGAGAACGCTTCTTACCTGAGTGCACAGAGCCCACAGTCAAGTTCGGAGGAGGAGGAGTCATGGTGTGGGGCTCATTTTCATGGTACGGACTGGGCCAGCTCGTTCCTGTGCAAGGAATCATGAACTCCGACCGTTATCTGAATGTTTTGGACAACTGTGCACTTCCAACGTTGTGGCAATTTTTCGGAAACGGGCCATTTCTCTACCAACACGACAATGCTCCGTGCCACAAAGCGAGGCGTGTACAGCAGTGGTTTGCGGACTCAGGGGTCGAAGAAATGGGTTGGCCGGCACAAAGTCCCGACCTCAATCTTATAGAGAGTCTGGGATGAATTGGAAAGACGCTTGCGGGCCAGATCACATTGGCCAACTTCTGTACCTGAACTGATTCTCGCTCTTCGGGAGGAATGGAGGAACATTCCGGAAAGTACCTACCAACATTTGGTGGAAAGTCTTCCCCGAAGGGTGGAAGCTGTGATTCGGGCAAAGGGATGTGCAACGCCCTATTGATTTCCATGAAATCGTGGCTAGAGCGCAAACGTGCATGTGTCCGGATATTTGTGATCATATAGTGTATGTCCAGAGGACTTTTTTTTAAAATTGATCTGCTCTACGATACAGAATTAGTTTCGTTACACAATTGGCGTCCAAATTGGTCGACATTGACTTATGAACAGCTACACAACATGTCAACCCCTATTAGTACAGTGTTGTTATTAGATCGTTTGTTTGTAGACTGAGTCCCTTTCTTTTGTTTCTTTCCGAGTCTACGTTGAACGTTTGTTGATTCTACTGGACATAATTGCCTATTTGAAGCTCAAAGTGCGTTTTTATAGCAAATTCTGTGACGTTTGCATCAAAATGATGCAAAAGCCTGTTTCATTATCTGTGTAAAGGAGTCCGATTATTAATGGTAGAACAGTGTAAATAAATAGGTAATAAATAAGAGAACGTAACATTTAGTGAATAAATAAGTTCCTAAAAATCTTTTGTACGATAAAAACTTAAAAAGAGGAGGAGATTACTCTCTTTCTATAAAATACGTCAGATAATGAAAGCTCACTCGGGTGAATATCTTTAAGAATCATTTCTTGTATATTCTTTCCTTTTAGGCACCAAAGAAGATGACTAAAGACGGTGCTATCCAAGGTTACAACATTGGATATAAACACGATGGATCCTCCGATGACTACGAGTTTCACCAGTTGGAGGTACCAGAGGATTATACAAAAGCTCTTATTTATCAGTTGACAGGCCTTCAAATATATACTGCCTACAAGATTGTAGTTGAAGCTTATAATAACAAAGGATCAGGACCCAGGTCAGAAGCAGTCGTAGCAATGACTGCAGAAGGAGGCAAGTAATGATATATAAAATACTTACTTTTATACAAGTGTTAAAATTCTATAAAACAGGCGTTTCCGAAGAGGACGGACATGGAATATAGAGATCGGTATTAGAGATCGGCACATGACTTAATCTACTCTTGGTATCAAATGCATAATTGTCTGTGCTCTACTGCACAATTGTGTGCAATAACATTAGTATTAGAGGTACAGTACATCATGGACCTAATGTATCCCATGAAAAGATCTCCAAATAATCATAAAGCCTAAACCTACTTGAACGATGCCGGCCTGAACGGAGTTATAGCCTCATGATGCTTTCCGTATCTTCATTCTATGGTTAGCCGCACCATTTGGCAAGAGTCCAATTTTCCACACCAAATAATGGGCAGGTAACAATGGTAAATAATGAGTGAGTCAACAGTTCGTTGTTTGCAGCGTGCGCCGCATTGTTCGCTTGTTGACATTATGTATTTCAAGTTTCGACACTTTTGTTTCTGCATTCCGGTCAGTCTAGGCAATACCAGCCATCAATGGTGTTGCTGGTACGTCCATCATCGGATATGGTTGTCCTCGGTTGTCACCACTTGGGTCGCCCCCATCTGTCTTGGGCCAACATTAACGATTGGAGTGCTAAGGCCACCGCATTTGCTTATGGTCATCGAATGCGAAACACTTTTAGGAGCTTAGACGATTCCCTGGTTATTTTTTAAGTTCGGTCTGGTATATTCCATCTGCGCAGGGGAATCCAACTAAACTTTTCATCATCACTTATGTTTTGTCCACGCAGAGTATATACGAGCTCGAACATAACGCTAAAAGCAAATATTGTGAATAAGCAAAGGAAAGAAATGTCACAAATAGCTTAAATATTTGGTTGATAATAAGCAAAAACCACGCCTGTATTTACTGTTGAATTCAATAAAATACTGTCACGTTTGTACTGGCAACTGGAAAAAATACAATCCTTGTTTATTTTTTTATAGTTCCAAAGGAACCTCCCCAAAATATTCGTTGCTCCACTTTATCGTCCAAAAGAATTTTTGTTCTATGGGATCCTCCTCGCTCAGAGTCACTGAATGGAATGCTTCGTGGGTACAAAGTCCTGTATAAACCTGTAAGCGAAATGTATGGTAAGTATAGTCATTAATCAACGTAAGTACAGTGAAACTTCCCTTAATTGACACCTCTAAATAGCGGACATTTCTCTGTAGCGGACACTATATTAGTTCCCGGCAAGATTACATTGTCTTCTATGGGCCCAATACTTCTAAATAGCGGACCTTCTTAATAACGAACACGGGCACTCAAGCTCTATTACTCCCTGCACTAATTTTCATTTTCGACTTCTTAATAGCGGACACTACTTTCACTTTCGATTTTAAACATGAAACGTGAGTGACGAAAAATTCTCAACATATTGGTCATAAAAGAGCTTCTCTTGCTTGCGTGTGTTCTCTGCTTACGTAAGTAAAGCCATTCTTTCAGTAATAAGCCTAAATTCATACATGAATCATCACGTAGCCTGTGTATCGTTACGAATTGACAAACTGCACTACAGTACATATGTATCCTATTTTACTTGTTCGGTTTCTAGATTCATGGCTGGAAAAAGAAAACGCACCACTTTAAAAGAAAAGGTTGATGCTGTTCATCAACAAGAAAAGGAAAAATTCTGAATAGAGAGCTCTTCTGAATAACGGACACGTTATAACGTCCCGAAGGTCTCCGCTATTGGGAAGTTTCACTGTGAAATATTTTTTCGCAAAGTTTAATGCAAATTAAAGGAGAGTTACTTGGTAGACTTCTTAGTGTAAAATCTCTATCGCTACAGTATTTAGTTTTTTTTTTTACGAGATAATGCTCTATCATACGTCAACAGTGGCTTAGAATAGCTTCATCTGCATCGGAGCTATAGCGATTGCCCTTCAGGTGCTCCTCACACCATTGCAGAGACTATTCTCGAGACCGAATCCAAGGAGTTCACCCGCTATTACCTCCAACCTTCTGAACAGTAGAATATTCCTGGAATCATCGTTGGAGTACCTGCTGCTGCTTAAACTTTCAAACTCATTTCGTTCTCTGGCGATCGTAAGGTAGAGTTGGCTGGCCCGAGACTAAAGTCAAAAATCTTTTATCCGCAGCCGAAGCTTTGGGCGGGAATTCAACTGCCACAAACCGCACAGCTATATTACTTAGTGATGCTGTAGGTTAGATTGACACTACTGCAGTTAACACTTATGTAATACACTACCGCGATTTATTTGCGAAAATATGTGAGAAAGAAAAAGTTATCAGCATATCCTCATAAAATAAAGTTTGGTTTGTTTGGTATTAACGTCCTTTTCAACTGCCATGGTCATTTCAGGACGGCGTTATAGGGGCCGCAAATTTTGCCTCGCAAGGGTTCTTTAAAGTGCAGCCGGCAAACGACTACACGGGACCAACGGCTTTACTTCCCTTCCGAAGGAAGTGCGTGATCTCAGGATTTTCCCCTTGAAAAAATCCTCGTCGTCCTCGGGCCTCAGAGGCGATCATGCAACCCCTGAGCCACCGAGGCCGATCATAAAATAAAACATATTTTACTTGATTTTAACTTTGGCTTCATTGCATGTGGATATTTTAATCTTTATTAATTTTTTTATATTTTCGTAATCTAGTTTGTATTAACTATTTGATAAGTTCAGTAAGATTGACTTGAAATGAAAAATTTTTTGAAATAAATCTAAACATTTCCTTTTTGTTATGGCATTGGATGTAGTAATCAAAATCACGTGGACACAGTGGCTGTTACATGTTATTTCAACTAACCAACAGTCGCTGCATTTAGTATACGAAAAATGAATTCTAAAAAAAATTCTTATCATTATGTCGAAGATAAACATATTTGGATAATTAGGTATTGCACTGAAGTAATTTGTAACAGCTCCCAGGATTCTGATTATATTTTTTTTACAATTTCAGACAAGATGCAAAAATATAAAAGCGTTCAAGTTCCAAAAATTTCCTTGGAAGAACTTCAAATCAATACTAATTATACGATACAAGTTGTCGCTTTCACCAATGCTGGAGACGGTGCAAGAAGTAAAGCAATACAGTGCGTAACTTTTGAAGACGGTAAATTCCTTGGAGGCAATAGATAACATTCATCTTATAGAGAATTTTATTATAAAAGTTTAAGGGCTAATTGAAGAAAATTTATTGATTTTTAATAGTTCCTGAGGCTCCAGTGGACATTAAAGTTCTTCCCTCAGCGCCAGGGTCATACGTTGTCGCTTGGAAACCATCAAAGAAAATTAACACAGCAATCAGTAACTTCAATATCTATTACAAGCTATTACGAGAAGACCAAATGGTTCGAATGAATTTTTGATTTTTTTTTTTTTTGTTATAATTTTTCTTAAAAATTTAATATAAGTATCCCGCTCTCGTCCATTCAATTTGGGGGTATGTTTTAAGGGATGTGATGACTGGAAAGTTAGGCTTCCAATAGGGCCACTTTTGTTAAAAAACTGCAAACAGTTAAAGGACAAATGACACAAAAAATGTCGCTATCGAGATAATAATCAAGATAATATTATTATCGAGATAATAGTGTTTTTCAGCTACTGCCTTTTTAAAGTAGGAAATCCGAAAAAAAATTCCTTTTCCCCACTCTTAGATATTTTTGCAATTAAATGCACAACAGTAAATCATTCTGAGCGAATTTTTCCACCAGATTTAAAACTGATTAAATTGCGCTGAGCGTGTGTGACGACTCGTATGATAGCGGAGCAGTTAACTGATGTTTGGCAAAGTTGACGTTATAAGCAACGCACTCTAGCGGCAGTTTCTGACAAAACTCAAAATGAATTTATATTACCGGAAGTGGCCTTTAAATAATGATTTTTTTAATATTAAAAATGAAAGTTAAAAAAAAAAACCCCGATATTTAATTTTAGTAAAGTATTCAAAATTATATGAAATCAACCTCCGCTTTGGTGTCATCTGCCCTCTAACATTGATAATTACCAGTAGAATTACAAGGAATTCATTCTAAAATAAAGACAATATTTCAATGCATCATACCGTAGATGCTGACCGATACTTGACGTGAACTGCGAGCAGTGCCTTGAATGGTGGTCATGTAGGGGTGTAACGAATTGTGAGGATAAAACTCTATTTTCTGCATATTAAGCATTTCTTGACAATAAATTCGGATGAGTAATTCAAAGTCTTTGACTTTTAACCATTTGCTAATGGATTACTCGGTATTCGACTGTCCAAATGAATATGTCCTAGGCTTCCTGATATACAAACTGAATGAAAAGTTTTCATACCAGAACTCCTCAAAGATTTTAAAACTACAGTTTTTGCTTACACTACCACAAACAGAAAAGTCAGAATTGCAAAGAAACACTAATGTAGTTTGTCAGCCAAGAGTGCTGGAAAGAAAATACAAGGTGAGACCGGAAAGTTCGGTGAATCACCTCTTAATGTGATAATGGGAAATGTCCGATTCGCGGCGACATGCGCAAGGCGTTCTTCTGTAACTCAGCTACTATTTGCAAACGTGCCTTCACCATTGTTGACAGGCGTACGTTCATGCAACAGTGTTTAGAATGCGGTGCATTTATCACTGATAATGGAGCAGAAGTAAGTATGAAATTGGGTAAAACCGTAAAGGAAACCCATGAAATGTTAAGGGTTTAAGCGTTTCCGTGCAGGACGAGAAACCCTCGAAGATTAACCACGATGTAGAAGGCCGAGCACCAGCACTGCACCTCCGTATTCTCCAGATCTGTCACCGCCGTACTTCTTCCTGTTTCCTCGTTTGAAATCAACAATCAAAGGACACAGATTTCTCGACGTTCCGGATAGTCCAACGACTGTGACGAGAGAATTTCAAGCAGTGCCGAAAGATGATTTTTCACGCCATGCAACAGCTATACAAACGATGTCAAAATTGTCCTGTACCCATGGGGGCTTACTTTGAAGGCCAATAAAGTATCATCTTTGAAATATCTGTCCCTGTTTGTTTTTCCGAGTCATTCACCAAACTTTCCACTCTCACTTTGTACAAGTAAGTTAGTTAGTTCGTTAGGTTTTTGGGCACGCTTTAACATGACTAAGATACGTATTAACATAATCTTCAGACAATTTCACACGAATGCTATTCTTACGTATTCCTGAGACAAACGCAAACACTCATGCGTAGAGTGATATCGAACTAACGACCCGATGGATTCGAGAATTGGAAAGCCTACACCCCAGCGCTCTCGGCTATCGGGCAAAGCATACAGAAAAAGTTCCCCAATATCAACCGCAAGAAATTGAAGTTCCTAGCAGAAATTGAACCGTAATCAATGTTGGTACCCTCTGCATAAGTTTTTGATAGTACAAATTCCCAAACTTTGGAAGTATGATTGGTGCATTTGAAAGGATAGATTCAAATAGAATGACCGTATTTAGTAACTAATTGTTCTCGTTTGGTTCCTGTATCAACAGAATTAATGATAAATTTCCGAGCCTAAATTTCCTAGATTTAAGACATTATTAATAACGCAATAAATTCTTATACTTGATTTGGGCTTATTATGGTTTTCATTCTATTGTATAAAGGTGGACATAGGTACCCAGCAAATAGAAGAATTATCAAAAGACGCGGCCCTCGAGCAATCTCAGTCGGACTCTAATTTCGTGGAAGTGACTGGTCTTCGAAAGAACCGAAATTATGCATTTTGGGTAACGGCATCGTCTGCCCTAGGAGAAAGTTCCACGTCTACTCTAGTCACTCAGGCCGTTCACCCACATTCTGTAGGTAAACATTCTAGCAAATCCGTTAACTCTTAAACTCGCAGTATTGCATACATATATAGTCCGATAGTGTAGCTAGAGGTTGGTTGTTCAGGGCCATCATTGCGTTTGCCGCCTCCGCTCTCGAAAAACAAAACCAATATACATCAAACATACTGAAATTGTTAAATACGGTTCCAGTGAATATCATGTAGAAAAAAAAAATCCACGTATAAAAGACATCCAGTATATACAGTATACAGGATTATTCAAAAGATGAAGCAGATTCATATATTTATTTCAAGCAAACAAAAAAACAAGCATATTCCTTCCATCATTGGATAGAGGAAGGTTCAAAGCTTTAAAAATCCGCCTAGAAGTTCCATTCAACGCCACACAATGGCGCTGTTTCTTGTCTAAAGAAACATGTCGACGCCGCAAGAGAATTCTTTTAGAGTGGTGCAGTTTTCGAACTGTGAAACCACTATTCAAACGCAACGTGAATCCTCGGTTTAACAAACAGCCGCATCAGAGGACTCGGGGAACCGTGACTATCCTTCAAAAAAGAAAAGACAAGCAAATTTAATACATCAGAGAGTCATTGTTAACTTGAAAGGTTACGTGTACAAGAGTGGTGATCTTGTTTCTCGTATTTATAATTAACCAAAAAAGTTTTTGCCGTTTTTATAAACCCATGCTATGTCACACACATGGGAAAAACCTGTTTCGTTACCTTACGGTTTATAAAATGTATATTGTGTTTTATTGAATTCACACTGAAAATATTCTTGTTAACAGCTTCCCACCCCTGGGATTTGGGTCCCTCCCAAAATTTTCATAAGCAAATTTACCAGCGACATAAAAAATTGGTAGATGGTGGTTCACATTTCGCAAACTGCAGCACATAAAACGACCTCTTATGTGGCGTTGCCATTTTCACATAAACAAGAGACAGCGCTTCTATGTTTCATTGGACGATACTTCTAGAACTTGTTTATATAGAGGTTTTTGTGGGCCACCTGACTTGAATTGGAACTCGAGGAAATATGAAATAATTTCATTAAAGATATGAAAAGTTAATAATTCAGAAGATAATGAAAATTTATAAAAAGATATTGTTTTTATTGAATTTTGGTTTATAGGCTTAATAGCAACTTCTCTTCTGCTATACTACGCTCTGTGTATACAGCATATATATTATCAAAAGATTGACCATTATAGCGAGATTAATGGTCCTTTTTTATGTTTTGTTCCTTAGTATAGTTCCTGCTAAGATAGCGTCGTTTGATGATGTCATAAAGACACCGTGGAAAAAGGATATCGTTATGCCTTGTAAAGCAGTCGGTGTTCCAGAACCTACTACCAAATGGACCGTGGGGTAATACTCTTATCAAATCCCT
The DNA here is from genome assembly GCA_023313115.1 of Rhysida immarginata. NCBI lineage: Eukaryota > Metazoa > Arthropoda > Chilopoda > Scolopendromorpha > Scolopendridae > Rhysida > Rhysida immarginata. The sequence continues at coordinate 1,868,190 of JAHWFO010003935.1, read as the reverse complement.
TTTCTCTTAAAAGCATAGACTGTAATTTGCTATTTCAAGTAGTTTTTAACGTTAAACTGCTATTTTATTAAAGTTAATCAAACCAAGATCTCCTTCAATCCTAGAAGTTCGTTAAGGTTTCATTTTCACTTCTATGCTGTAAGCGAAGTTTACAGACTTATTCAGATAATATAGATAATACAATTGCAAGCTAAAAGTTCGAGGACCATTTTTTGACTTGAGCTAAAAAAAAAAAAAGATATAACTCTGTAGTATAAGGTGATGTCACTTTCTGTCGATCTTAAAAATATTCATAAAATGTGTAAACTACTTTCATGTTTTTTTATAATTTAAATAATTGACTTAAATTAAAAACATTAATAATACAAAGCACTAAATGTACAGGGTGTTTCTAAATTATCTCCTGTATTATACATGTTTATTACTCAAAAACTATTACAGATTTTAACGTGATTTTTTTTATTCACAAAGAAAAACTCAAAAAGTTTCTTAGCATGCCTTAATAAATTTCAATGTGCCCCCCATTTATGGCGTAAAGGACGTCAAACCGAAACTCGATTTCCTCCCATGATTTCCTCGAAAGGCTAGCATTTCGGGGGTGATTTCAGCGATTGTTTCAATTATTCTGTTCTTGAGAGTTTAAATGTCATCAACGTTAGTCTTTCACATACTTCCAGAAGAAAAAAATCCAGAGGGTTCGCATCGGGTGAACGAGGGGGCCAAGGGATTGGCCCATCCCTTCCCATCCATAGTCTTGGAAAGTTCGTATCAAGGCCCCAGTGAGGAGGTGCTCCATCTTGTTGGTAGACTATGTTGGGCTGCAGTTCTTCCACCTGTGGAATCGGGTAGTTCTTGGTGTCTTCAGCGAAAAAGAAAGGTCCGCACCAAACATTAACCTTTGGGCTGTCGCGTATATGCTCCCTTAGAATGTGGGGGTTTTGTGAGCCCCAAATGCGGCAGTTGTGTCGGTTTACTGCTCCGGAAGTATAAAATGTTGCCTCGTCAGAAAACAATGTTCTCAAGGAAGGTGGGATCATTGTCGATTTTTTGAAGCATATCCTCAGCAAACGTCTTGCGCTTCGGTTGTTCATCTGGCTTCACTATTTTATGTACGGGTGTCATTGGCGTATCCAGTTGACGAGCCGCTTGGCGAAGTGATTTACGGGGACTACGATCGAACGCCTCTCTGACCTTTTCTACTCTCTGTGGTGTCGCTGAAGGTCTACCAGCACCCTTTTTGTGCAACAGGCTGCCTGTGTTTAAAAATTTTTCATACCATAGCTTAATTGACTTATGATTTGGAGGATCCTTTTTAAACTTTGCTTTGAACATTCTCTGAACTGTGATCATTGACTTAAATTCCGCAAGCCATAACACGCATTGAGCTTTTTCTTGAACACTCGCCATTGTTTACTGCGCCTCGCGAAAAATGGAACAACGCGCCAACAATGGTACCATGCGCCAACCGCGTGTTTCATTACCAACTCACGCGAGGCTAAGAAACTTTTTGATAAAAAAAATCACGTTAAAATCTGTAATGGTTTTGAGTAATAAACATGTACAATACGGGAGATAATTTAGAAACACCCTGTATAATTTGCCAAAATCTTTTCTTTTAAGACTTAAGCAATGAATTTTTAACATGTTAAGCAAATATGATGAATCACTAGGTTGAAACCTTTGCCAGAAAAGGATCATCTCATCTTCCGTCCAGATGGATCATTGATGATCACCAAAGCTACCAGTGAAGATTCCGGTAATTACACGTGCGCCGTCTACAACGAATACGGAACAGATGCCATCACCTACAACATTGCCGTACAAGGTATGCAAACATTAACCATTTTGCTGCGTAAAACTTCATTATCTTTAAATGGGAAACTCGCATTCACCTCACAGGCTTTCAAAAACTTCTCGTTATGTTACGAAAATTAGTTATTATGACAATGAAATTTTAATAGCAGTGAAAGGGTTAAATGCGGAGTAATGCTTATCGTCTTTAATTATATTCATTCAGGTTTCGGAATAAATAATCTCGGAAGAATTTTCAAATTATAAATCCGATAAAAGATGTGTCTATATCTATCGTCTTTTCAGGAAATTGCCTAAAGCTTATGGTAGTCGCCTCACTTATCTTTGAACCTCTTTTGTTCTATATTTTCACGGAAAAGGTCCACAGATGCATTCGGGGGAAAGAAGAGAGAAGATGCACATGCCATTCCCGCTAACAAAATAGTCGAGATTAAAAGAAAAGAACGCGGAGATCTTGTAGAGAAAAATCAAGCTCTTAAAAATTTGATAAATCACTGTCAGATGTTGCGCCCATAGCTGCTATGGACCACATGCACGGTCGAGCGGCGCCACCGTCGATTTTGTTTCAAAGCGAGGCTGGGCTGGCAAGCTTTAGTTAGGGTTAAGCTGTACCCATGAGTTGGCAGTACGGTTTGTTAGCATAGCAGCATTTTATTACAAGTAAATTACTGCTGTTTTTGAAATGTCAACTAACTGGACTACGAGTTTAGAGTCTTTACCCATATTTGCCATGGTGATATTGAAAATTGTTTGGAAAAAACAGTTAAAGCAAATTTTCAAAGAGGATACAAATTTTTTGTGGAGTCTTATGATTATCAAGGTTAGCCAAAAATAATAAAAAGCAACAAATTAATTGCTTAACTCAAAAAACATTTTTCTGATTTAAAAAGATAAATCAATTTGCTCATTATAATTCATACTAACAGACTGAAGCGTTTTTTTGGTGATTTTCTTTTTTGCACATCTTGGGTCCACTTAAATTTGGAAGGATAGGCATCCTTTGTCAATATGTGTAAGCCTGCTAATGTTTTTTTCTTGAATTTTTCTTCAAAATGATCACTACTTACGTAAGTATTTCGTGTCACCTACAAAAATAAAAATCACCTTAATTATTTATAAATCAGTGTTCCATCTACACAATTTTATTTAAATGTTATTAATTTTATTACACATGTTAAGAGCCATGAAAATTATTTACTTTAATGTATGCTTAACTTATGAATTTATTTACCAGAAATAAAGGTCCAATATCCCTCTTTATTTGGACTATCCATAGCTTACGACGTTTGTTGTCAGGAGGAAATCGATGAAATATTTTTTCTTTGTGTAGCGGTGATCATTTGTACATCCAGGCACACAGCAATGTGCCATTTTATATGAGATTAATTATTAGGTTAGCAATAAATAGTGAAAAAGCAAAAATCACAACTCACTAAAATTTCACCGTACTGCTTTGAAACAAAATCGACGGTGGCGCCGCTCGACCGTGCATGTGGTTTGGTTGGTTTGGTATTAATGTCTTTTTCAACTGCTATGGTCATTTCAGGCGTTATAGGGGCCGCAAATTTTGCCTTGCAAGGGTTCTTTAACGTGCAGCCGGCAAACGACTACACGGGACCAATGGCTTTATTTCCCTTACGAAGGAAGTGCGTGATCTCAGGATTTTCCCCCTGGAAAAAAATCCTCGTCATCCTCGGCCGGGGTCGTACCCGCGTCCTCGGACATCAGAGGCGATCACGCAACCACTGAGCCACCGAGGCCGATTAGCTGCTATTGTAAGAAAGAATTTTTCGATCTTTTCCTTTGATTTATCAACACAGGATATTATCTATTGTTGAAACGAAAGTGGTGTCCGGTTTTTGAACTGAAAAATACGTGATAAAAACGGACAGAACTTTCGCTTTAACCTGATATGAAAAAAGTGAATATACTAATGAAAGTGAATGACTAAATCCGACCTAATCTAATATAAATTTTAGGGCTATAATTAAATTTTAAATTACTTAGTTCTTTACTTCTTAATAGTAATTCACATTTGTACGCCAATTTTTCTTTTTCGAATGTTACAATTTATATTACCTTATTACATTATGAAAATCCTCCATATCTCTCATTATTTTTTCATGAAAAATGTAAACAATTTACACGTTGGACTTTGCAATACAATAACGGGAGAACAGTTTTCAACTAGTTTCGCCATTTATTCCCAGCTTTATCAAGGATACACACTAGAGGCTTCACGCCTTATACAGGGTGTTTCAAAAATACCCCTGCCCCCCCCCCCCCCCGAAACCCCCAGGGGATGTAATGCATACGGAACCGCAGAGGATGTAATGCATAATGGGACCTTCGTTATTTTATTGCAAAGTCTCTACCAATTTCATTGCTAGAAGCAATACTAAGGAATCACAATTTAATGAATTTACAAGTTACTATCTAGATTTAATGCGCATGTCTGAAATGAACAAATGAAATGACATGATATTTTAATGAATTTTTTCGTTATATCAGTTCCACCATCTACTCCCAAAGTTGATATTATTTCCCAAACAAAATCCTCGATTCAGTTACAGTGGAAAGTTCAGTCTAATGGTGGTGATTCTATTCGAGGTAGAAATAAAATATAAAAATTTCATATAATTTTTACTTTTTAAGTAAGAAGAAAGTAGAACTGAGAAAAATTGTCTTTATTACGTAAAACTGGTTCTCTTATTTTAAGGATATCTTTTACATCATAAAAAAGGAAATGATGATTGGTCAACTGTTGAAATTCGTCCCGAACATAGAATTTATACACTAGAAAATTTGCCTTGTGGAACAAGCTATCAATTGTATATGGAAGCATTTAATTCTATTGGCCATGGAGCACCAAGTGAAATAATTACTGTTGAAACTGGAGGAGCTGGTAATAAAAGCACAAAGTTAAACAATATAGTAAAGAATTGTGTCGTTTTATTGGTGATTTTAAAATATGAATTTTTTTATTTTTATCTCTGAAGGTGAAATCCCTTCAAAGGATGCACTGATCAAAGAAAGTTCGACCTTTGTAACCTTGCATTTGGATTCGTGGCCATCAGTCGGTTGCCCGGTGGAATTTTTTGGAGTTGAATATAGAGCCATAGCTTCTAAAGAATGGACCGTTGTCGGAAGCAATATTCCATCAACGGACAAAAAAGTTACGATTTCCGAACTCACTCCAGCCACATGGTATATCCTGCGATTGGTAGTACAAACGGTTGGAGGAGCCACAATCCACGAATACAAGTTCTCCACTCTTACTCTCACTGGGGGTATAAATTCCGGTAACGATTTTCTAAAATAAATAAGCTTTTCTCTTAATAATTGTCGAATGTTTGTAAATTGCAGATGTTATTCCACCTGAGGTATTCGAGGAAGTTAAACCGGTTTATATTTTCCACTTGGATCCATGGATCTTCATTCCCTCTGTTGTGTTGATCGTAGTCATTATCGTTGCTTGTGTCATTGTTGTTGTCGTTTCTAAACGTAGAAATGGAAGCGCGGGGAATCATTCAGGTAATTAATACTGATTTACTACAGTATATAATCTACTATTCATTTGGTGTACTCTTGTGCATTAATTACGATTTGTATTAAATTTTTTTATTCTTTTATCAATTGCAAGACATTGATCTATCTTTGGCAACCAATCAAATGAATGCTTGGGTACGAAACTCCAAAGGATTTCCTGTCGATTATGGATATTCTCAACGATATTATACAGTCTCCAAAGACAGTTCAAAAGGTAATAGTATTTCACATAATTTTCATTTCAAGATTTCTATATAGTGACAGGTCTATGAACTGGAGTGTTTCGATACGTTTTAGATCCTTGTCCTTATGCAACTGCACGCATGGTCGATTATTATCCAGATGGAGTTCCTGGGCCTAGTAGTGGCGCACTGCCTTTACAGCATGGAAGTTCTCAGACACTGAAGCACAAAAAATACGGTAATTTTCTGGAACTGTGTTTGAAAAGCAAAAAAATATTCGAGAATATGTAATTCAATATTATCATACAGGGTGATCAGAAATAAAGAAAGTGCAGTTTTGAAAAATAGTTTTTAGAGTAAATTAATTTAATCATAAACTTGTGTTCTAACTCGTTTTAACTCTTTATTTTGATAGCATCATAAGAAGACTTCTCTTTTAATGTTACCTTCAAAGCGAAACTAGTTGCACTTTCTTTTAATACTGTATTTTAAACAGTTTCTTCACTTCTTATCGTATAGATTTATTTAAGAGAGAATTTTAATACGCGATATTAAAAACTTTTCCGAACAGTTTTATGTAGAAATTTACAAGTTTCCACCCCATGCTATATATGCTTGTTTGTACTACTTAAAAGCAACGATAGTCTTCTCCTATTTGCTCAAATGGAAATGCAGACTCTTGAGCTCAAAACTCGATGGTCGAATTTCTACCATCGATAAGCTTTCCCTTCATATAAATCAAACCAGATAGAAAAACTGTGGTTCATTAGAAGAACGTGTAATTTTACCGACATTATCTAAGCCAACCGAAACATGGAAAACTTTAGACAAATATTTCGTTGACTGTACTATCTCTGGTCATCCAGATCTTAATGAGAAGTTAAACATTTTATATGTAACAAAAGTAATTTTTTTATAGTTAGAAAAGGTGGTAAGTTATAAATATGCCGCTTATAAAACTAATAATTTTTTTCTTATGCAGTTCCTCCAGCAGCTGACTTAAGAGCGGATATTCTGCACAAAAGTGAACCTAATTTGTAAGTTGGTCTTATTTTAGCATTACAAATAACGGTTATTTCATAGTATTCAAGTTCTCAGCTAATGGCTCTTATCTCTATTTGTTCCTTTTTTTTAATATGTCGACCATTTTTCGAAAGTTGAATATAAAGGAAGGGCAACGAAGTCACTGCACTTATTACCAATACTATTTGCTCATTATGGTTTAACTAGTTCATGTCCCAGGAAAATACATTAAAATGCACAAGATCATGGCAGTAAAATGAAGAGTAATTATATAATGAAACGGGACCGCGTAAAGAGATATGGTGGGAGGACGAAATGCAAAGAAATGTTAGCAAAAATTCCGAGAAGGAAGTGGTGTGCAAGCTTTAGCGTATTCATCAACCGTTTTGATCATTTAGACTGTTCATTGAAAAGGCAGGCGAAATCGAAACGTGAACAGACAAATGACTGACAGCACCCATAATTTTCTTATTCTAGGAAACTGCACAAAGGACCTGATAGCATTAGGGCAGCATTAGGGTGATACTGATAACAGTGTATGATGTCTGTAATATGATACTCCAAGCAATTACTCAGAATCACAATGGTAGCGCATTTTTCTGAAATATTATCTTTTCCCTGCTCGAACACTCGCCACATTTACTTAGGAATTTTGATTTAAGTTTTAAAGTTAAAGTAGCCCTTTAAAAAGAAAAACGTTTACACAAAAGCTTTAACAAAATAACTAATAATTTAGTGTCTTCAACGTGTGCGCCAGGAGGTTGTAAGCATAGGGTTATATTGAAAGAAATGTAAAGCTTCTTCTGAATGAAAATCTTATAAAGAATATAAAATCATACGACTATATTTAGAGATATTGCCATTCCTTTGCAACCAACCCATGTATTAAGTGGGAAACGAGCAAAAGATTGCTTCAAGTGATTTCTTTCTCACATGTTAAAATATTGAAACAAACACCCTATGCCTCGACCTGTAACGCAATAAATCGGTGGTAATATGAGCTCCAAATGGCAAACATTCAGGAACAATACTGCGAGAGATTCGTTATTTTTAAGATGGGTGTGCGTGTAGGGGGAGGGGTTTATAAGATTAAACGCAGACACCATTCAAAGGACTATCTTTCGAAATGAATGGTATTGTATCATTGAGAATGAAAGATCTCAAATTCGATATTGGTAAAAGCACTGTAAGTCAAGTACTGATCTTTCATCAAATGAACACTGCAACTGTATGAGCTTAAATGTAGAGCACGTGATCATTAAGCATATTTCTGCAAAAATAAAAAAATAAAATACAGCCAGATTAAAGAACGATTCTATCAGAGGGTCAAGCTAAAGTGAAATTATGTAATCCTAAAGCCACGGATTCTTTAATTAATCCTTTGATTTACTGTTGTTTCGTGACAAAAATTTTAATATTGTTACTATGTAAGTAATTTTATTATGATCAATAAATATAAATCCAGAATATTTTTTTCGCAGTTTTCAATCTAAGGGCTCTCTCAATCGTGATTTCAAGATTTTTCCCGACTCATCCGTCATATGATTTCATATGAAATAATACTTTTTAAAATTATTTTTAATTTTAATAAGTATTTCGAAATAACTGCAAAATTTGCTTTAAATTAAAATTATTTTGTTACAGTGAAAATGAATCTTTGCTGCATGATACACCTTTTATATTTCCTGCTAATATGGAGCACAATGTTGCAAACGCTGACCAATATGAGCTTTCTTCTAAAGGTAAATTAATTTTATCATTTCATTTACGTGACTGATCAAAAATAATTGTCATAGGATGTTCCGTTCAAACCTCCATGATCGGCCTCCTTCGGAAGGGAAGTAAAGCCGTTAGTCCCGTGTAGTCGTTTGCTGGCCTCTATAACGCCGTCCTGAAATGACCAAAGCAGTTGAAAAGGACGTTAATAACAAACAAACCAATCAAACCTCCATGTGGGATTTTACGTAATCGTCATAAGTAAGTGGTAATAAATTATTAATACAAGAAGAAAGAAAAACTCTAAAGAATTCGCAAAAAGCTGTTTCACAAGCTGAATTTTAATGTCAGAAGCTACATTTTTTATTTTGCAAAATGCTTTTTTAATTCTAAAACCTGCATTTTTAGTTTTTCAAGTCGCATTTTCAATTCTGCAAGTTGCATTTTTTATTTTGAAAAATTTATTTTAGCATTCGCAAAAGGCTGTAATTGCAATCCATAATTTGTCACCATTTGTTTTCGATGAACTAAGTAAAATATAGTAGGTTTGAACGGAACATTCTGTATTTATAGGAGTTAAGTCTTCGAGATTTCCTTTGTGTAGTCATTATTACTATTTTCATGTTCATATCATAATTCACAAGATGAAAATTTAAAGGCCCTAACTTTCGAACTAATAATCCGAGTTTATTGGCTGGAAATGATAATATAAAGAAACATGTGAGTTATATCTTCATAATTCGCTACACCTCTACAATGACCACCGATGTATGTGAAACACAGCTCTTACTAAAACAACGTTCATACTAATTAACGGCCAACATCTGTGGTGTGAAATGTTGAAATGTTGCCATGATCTAGCAGATCAGTTGATGAAGTCCCGCACAAAACAACGCAGAGGGGTGAGATGAGGCGAATTTGATGGCCAGCTGGGCTGTTGTTGAAAGTAGCATTCAGAAGTCATGTACCGCTAGAACAGCGATACTCAACCCGTGGTACGCATACCCCAGGTTCTAGAGGTACATGAATTCTGAATGCTACTTTCGCAGGTAGTTGTGTTCTTGTTATTTTGTTTGAGTGGTACGTGATTGTAAAAAGGTTGAGACCGCTGCTCTAGAGCATAATGCGGCGGAGATATATCTTGCTGGAAAATGATCCCGTCAATGACTTCTTCCAGTTGAGGGCTAAAACAGTTCTGGAGCATGCCAAAGTAATTATTCCAGGGTTAGTCCGTACATTTTATTATGATTATCGCCACACAAAACGTTAACACGTGGTAAGATGGATCGCCACAAAGAAGTGGAAGATCGTGGCAGCATTTCAACGCACCACAGCACAGGTGTTGGCCGATACTCGAGGCGAACCATCCTTTCGGTGCGAGCAGTGCTTCAGATGCTATAGAGATGAAAAAGAATTAAGAGGATAAAATTCCAACATTTTCTGCATTTCTTGTCAATAACTCGAGTAGTTCGAAGGTTGTGGTGTTTACTTTTGACCATATTCTAATGGAATACCCTGTATTACCTCCCTTCACCTTTTTTCATAAAATTAAAAGATAATAATCGAAATAACTCCATCATCGATTTCAGGTGAAATGATGAAGCCTAATTTCTCACGACCTACGAGTCTCCGAAGTGAGGATGATGCCCCCTTTGTGAACTATTAAATTCACTTACTTGGAATACTCTATAAAATATTTCTGCACAAGTATATATGTATGTAATGAACTTCAATTTAAAGTTTCCTTGTAATAACTAAACTCCTGGATCTAAAGATTTTTTAATCATAGTCATCAAATGTTTTCAAGAAAACCCAGTCAATGCTCAATTTTTCTAAGTTTTATATAATATCCTCCTAAAACTGTATTAATAAAGTAGAAATAGAGTCTATAAATGTGTATTTTACAATTGTAATTTTTCTTCAGATTTACGATTTGCTATTTCAATCGCTCATGTTTTTTTAGTCAATTTTTTAGTCAATTGTAATTTAAACAGTAAGTGAATAAAATTTACTTCTGTAGCATTAACTGAGCATTATTAATTTGTAATTAACATATGCATAGACGTATTACTGTCTTAATATACCCATAAGGGTGTTATTGCCTTCGTTCCAAGGAGCCATTCGTCCTATCGTCCCGAATGGTTAAGATCTACAGACTTATCTTTTGCTTCAGATTGCTATTCTCTCTAAATCATACCACTATTTTCAGTCCAAAGCTGAAGGAAACTCTGACGGTTAATCCTACAGTTTAACAAATTTGGGCATATCAGTTAAAAATATTCTGAGAGGTCTTATGAACAAATACAGATTCCTACTGGAATGTCCAGTTATTTTTCTAGTTGTAAACAGCGACGGATTGACCTCCGTTCGGCTCCGTGTTTGACTAGAACTAAATTCTTATATAAATTCCTCGAAGGGCCCTCTTGGGTGTTATGGGTCCAAGAACAATTGTCTTTTTTTTGTCTATTCTATGATCCGTCACTGGTTATAAGGATTCCGTTGCTTCTCTAACTAACATTTAAAAACAATAACGTTAACGGATTTTTTATTTCGGGAGTATTGTGAACCGTAAGTGGACCAGGGTCTGCATGTTTGACATCTTTGTTCTTAATAGTCACAATTCCATTTACAACCAAATAGATCATTAATGACTAACAGCTATCTAATTTTAAAATATTTTAACTCTTGCAAAGTATAATTCGTGCATAAACAGGTGTTCAAACGTGTAATCTAGGATCACTAGCTGATTATAATTATTCAAAGGCACTATCAAACGCTTAAATAAATCGTATGCTGAAATTTATGATGTCTGTTTAAAAGCGTGTGAGGGAGGAGAGAAATATTGATCGGATTCATTCGAGTACAGTGCATTCATTCCCGGCATTCACTGTTTATGCCCCATTCATTGTGCGTCCACATTAGTTTCCACTACGAATAGTCGTCTCTAATATAATCTCTTTAATACAACAGTTTTCGGAAGTGATAAATTTCGGTTCACAAAGGCGATGGCCCTCAGGGTGCTATTCCTTTGTCTTCTGACGATCAATGCTTTTCCTTCTCCATTGATAGCTTCTACTCCCAACTCAGATCAACGTAAGTACCTATGTATTCGTTCATTTCTAAATGAAGTATTCAGTACCAAACAAATTAAATTCTAAAATAAATTCATTTTCTTTGTCTTTCCTACAATCGGAATGAATAATGCAATGCAATTTCACTGTGCTGAACTAAGTATATACGAGGACGTTAGCCCGAGAGGAAGCAGCCATTTACGCAGAGAATGATGGGAATCAATTTTCACAGAAAAGAATGACACTCGAAATATTTATAATCATTTTTAATTTAAGTGAAGTTCGATTTTAACATGAATGCCTGTGCTTATGTAATAATGAAGTTCTGCTGTCTTTGCAAAGTGGGCATTCTGATGTTAGAGGTCAGTAGTGTGTCCAATCAGTGAACTCAGTTTATTGATTACAAACTCCAATAAATGACACATGGGCGTTTCTGCAGTCTATCGTAAATGTTCTTTTAATGTTTCTTTCGGTTTCAATATTAAAAATTCTACAAACAATCATCAAAGAAGATATGGATTGTTATAAAAATTATTTATTTTTTCGAGTATATAAGTATTTGGTCGTTACTGCAGAACGTATTATACGAGGTTGATTCATAAGTTATGGTAGCTATTTTTTTTTCTCTCGAGCATTCTCCAACACAGGAATATAATATATACATTTGAAAGTGTACGATTTGTACTTTATAAAGTTGACGTCACATAGAATATGAGTGCAGAGGGTCACTTTACTTTTTTGTAAACATTCGTCTTTACACACAAATAACTATAGAAATCGGCTCCTTGGTCGTGAAGCTATCGTACGACATCCATCATCTCCTCATCGTTGTCAAATCGTTATCTACCCAGATGTTCTTTCAGCTTCCTAAAAATTTGAAAATCATACGGCAGGAGATTTGTGAATATACGGCAAATGCAGCCATATCTCCCATCCAAACCTCTGGAGCAGGTCTTGTGCTGTCCATGCTTTATGTGGCTTTGCATTGTCGTGAATGAGAACACCACTTCAGCTTAATTTTCCACGGATACGCGTAAAAACTTAAAAATAAATAATTTTTCCTCGTCCATGAATTTCTTATAAACAATTCGAATTAGAGTAAATCTCCAAACGGCGCGCTAATATGCACCCTTGCTACGACGCACCTATAACTTATAGATTAGGCGTCGAAACTTAATATGATGACAACGAAACTGATTAACAAGACCAAGAGCACATTTACTCGTGACCAGTGATGAGCGTGATTTCACTACCTGCGGTTTTTTCACTGATACTGGTATTTCAGAGGTAATCACTGCTACTCTCGAAACTTTGAAATTGCTACCAGTGATAATCACAAGTGCTACTTTCGAACCTGTTACCAGTGAAATACCAGAGTTATTTTCACAGTCATTATTGACGTATTGTTAAAGTCAAATAAATAAGTAATATCTGTTGCTAAATTATGTAAACAATAAAGGGGTCATAATTTTCCCAAGACAATTGGAATACAAATTTCTTAAAAGATGGACGATGGGTAATTCACAAGCAAACAAGTAATTTATTTTTAAAAGGGGAATTATAATTAATGTTTCACAATGATAAATAAGCATTTTAAAAAAAAAAGTTTATTTATCCACATTTAATTATTTTTATAAATTTTGTAACTTTTGGGATGACATTTAACTCACACAAAGGTTAAATAATTATTGCACCATGTATCTACAGTACTATTAAATATAATGTATCATATTGGTATTTACTGTTTATCAATCATCCATCATTAACATTTTTAACTAGTATATTAGCCACCAAATTATAATTTCCTATTTCTAGGAGCAGAAGTTTGTTATGAACGAAAATAACTATTACCTCTCTTTATCTACACGTGAATTATAACTTCTTTTGTGGTTTTTAAAAATAAAGAAATAAATATAACTTGTTACAACCTTTCAATTTATGTAGAAAATAGCCTTAGCAAATCGGAAATAATAGATTATGTTCAATTACAATAATTCTTATATACATTTTATAAAAAAAATGATAGTAGCAAAATTGGAAAATCGGAAATATATTTAGTAAATGAATTACACATTCCCATATATGTTAAAAAAAAATATTACGAAGAGAAAATAAAATTTTCGAAGACGGAATTTGAACCCGTACCTGCAAAACAGAATTTTAGCGTTTTACCACTATACCACCTGAACGAGATAAAAAAAAAACTATGGTACAATTCGGCCATTTATAAAGTGTAGTCAATGATAACAAAATTTATGAATTTTTTTCTCGGACAATTTTGAGAAGTGCGTCGAATGGCTTTGCATGGGTGGTTAATTTGGTGAAAGCTACACGTAGAATTTTTTTAATAGAGTAGGCGAGTCCGAGTACTTGGAGTCTCCTTGTAAGTCGCAGGAAGAAATAAGTCTTGATTTCACGATCACGGGTAAAAATCACTGATATCAGAAAGTAGCAATCACAGTTATACCTGTGAACGTTGAATCACGACTTATCACTATTCCTGACAAGATGGCTATAGATATGAAATCCATTCCGCATATGCACCACACTAAAGCCCCTCATTCTACCAGGAACTGGCGACAGATGTAACTTCCTTTTTAAATCATCCTCGTAACTATTAAAATGAACTGATAACAAAAATAGCGTATCTCCTAATAATTGTTGGAATGTTGACAGGTAGTATATCACGTCATTGTTATGCGAAAACCTTTTATAATGTTTCGAAATATAGTAATGCTTTGACATAATTCGGTAATTTTGCTGTTGCAGTAAAAGTATGAATAAATCATATATCAATAACAAGCAAGGCAGCTTGTTAAACTACGTATCATTTTAAGACGTAGTTAAAATGGGGGGGGGGGGTTCTAGAAATTTAGGCGTCGACTACTAAGGTCATTTTGCGCCTTTTACACAAGTTATATCTGTACGCATCCCGGGACAAACACAAACATTCATGCCCACGGGGGGATTCGAACCCACGGCCAGGCGGACTCGAGAACTAGAAAGCCTACGCCCTAGTCCTCTCGGCCACCTGGCCGGCGTAGTTAAAATGGAAGAAATACATTCAAGGATAACAATAACATTTATTGCTATAAAATATCCATGAAACAAATTTATTAAATGACAATTGAATGAATAAAATGTGAATTTTAAGAATTCTGATTAAATTGCGCGCAGTGCTTAATTAATATTAAAGCGGCTATTCAAAATGACGACCAACAATATGCGATGCAAGCCTGAGGGATTACCGGGCTTCTGGAGTTGTATAGATATCATTGGTACGGAACTTCGGATGGTGTCACGTGGCATTATTCTTGCAAAAAGTATTTATTCAGTGTCTGCATGCTCTCTTTTCATATGTTTTATTTCATTATTTTAATATACCCCAAGGATAAAACTGCGGTGAAAAATGAAAAGAGTGCGGAGGTCAGACCTTAATATCGCCATAATGTAGTTGCATTACCTATTACGGACACGTTAAAAGGGTGATCAAATGAAACGTAATCGGAGATATATTAAGCAGCGAAGCATTAGGAAATTTGTTTAATGGCGGCCAAAAATGTGAGCACAAGTGTCGTGCGAGATAACGCGGGCTTTATCGTAGCAACGAAAAAAAAAACTGGGCGGAAAATAAGGTTCGGTGCGTCCATAGTCTGCCCAGAGCATAAAAATAACTTTTACGCTAATTGGATGCGTAAAAGAACATAAGAAAATCAACACGATAACGCGCTCCAGAGGTGCAAGAGATGATCGCGGAAACACCGAAGGGCTGGTATGAGTAGGATATCTAACGGTTAGGCAAATCCGCTGTTAAGGCAAGAAAGAATTCCCAGTCTTACGTTTCATTTGATCATCCTTTATAAAAGGAAAGCGTAAATACTTATTTACATTATCTCTTTTCCCTAGATTATTCTCCTAAGATATGGGATGCCTTTAAAGAGATGGTCGTTCATTCAGGTGAAACAGTAACTGTAACTTGCAAAGCTAAAGGATCCCCAATCCCTGAAATTTTCTGGACTTTAGACAACACGGATATAACCGAAAAATCGAATATGGAAGTAAAAGTGACAATTGACACATTTAACAACGTGGTCGGAGAACTGTCTATTCCAAACATCAAAACTGAAGATGGAGGTGTTGTTAAGTGCACAGCGAAAAACACGGCTGGAAAAGATGAACTCAGGGCACGAATTAACGTATACGGTAACTAAAGGTCAAGCGAACTTTCTTCATTAATATCTGGATGCACATCCTCTCTCCACAAGAAAGATAAGCTCCTTTGTTGAAACATTTACCTTGTATAATATCTCATGTTTCTCTACTTATCACGCTGCTTACTATCTGCATTTTTCACAGTTAATAATGACATTAGAATATTAACAGTTAAATGTTTATGACGATCAGTCTTGACATATATCCGACGATCTCCATTCATATTTCAATGAAGAAGAGATTAGAACTTCGGCAGGCTAGTGAAACTTTTATTTCAAATCCATGCTAATAAATTAAATGTTCATTTACCTCTGATAAAGGTTTACACGCTCGCCCTACAAGTATTCCAGACATACAGGGAATCTGAATGGTCTGTACAAATTTTCAAGATATGTTCCAGGGACCAAAACAAGTAGAAAATGTCATATGAACATTTTCTATGAAGAAGAGTTGCGACTGAAGAGCCGTCTGAAGAAAATTGGGCTCTCTTCAACATCAAATTCGAAACGTTCTTGGAGCACCATTGCTGGCTGTTGAAACTCCTCCACTGCGGATCCTGGATGGCTGCGACAACATCTCTCATACACCTGGTATTTTCCATTAGGTTCACCAATCCATGCGGCGAAGTGCACAGGCTTCCTTGGAATCTAATGGAGGCATTATACCGTAAAAATAAATTAAACAGCTTGCAACTCCTATACGCTATAATGTTAATCTCGTATATCTTGAAAATTTGTACAGGTCTTCCAGAAACACCCTGTATGTTAGCAATCATGATTCTTCTACCTAAAAAAAAAACAAAAAAAAAAACAGAAAGCCGATCACGCTGTATGCCTAGTTTTGTGTACTAGGTTGACCGATCTTGACGCCTGTTCTAGTTATGCCAAGAGGATGTGTATGCCAAAACCGATCAGCTGCCAACCTGATAAAGGCTGTTCTGATACATTATCTTGGCTAAGAGTTCTCTAGTCTTTTCAGTTATTCTCAATCTCCACACATTGAGAACGAAAGCTAATAGTATTTTGTTGAAGGCCAACAAAAATAAAATTTTAAGTGTGCCCGACAAGTGGTTTTCGAGTATCCCAACTATCATTGTGGAGTGCCCGGATATTAATGAGCTAATTGTGCATGGCATCTTTAAAGATAAATCAGAAAAATATTAGAAATGGCAGTTAAAGTGTTGATTCCATAATAATTTTATTTTATAAACACCCGTTTAATTATTTAAGGAAAATTAGCAGTTCGAAAAAATGTGAAAGTTCACGTGATTGCCGAAGAAACAGCACAACTTGATTGTCCATTTTATGGTTATCCGGTGAAATCAATATCATGGCAACAAGGTTTGTGAATACTATTTTTAATTTATTTATTAAATAAAACTGTAATTATTAACGATTATTTAACTGGGAAAATCTTTAAATCGTTTAACGATTCTTATACTCTTTCCAATAACAGATGAACTGAGTCTCCCCAGTTAAATTTCATTTGTTAGAAATGTTAGTTTTACTTACAAGGGAATCCCACATAGCCTATCCGCTTTAACAATGGAGTCTTTGTATGGTTATGTATGCTCAAATTTTTTCGTTTTCGCGGTTTATTTTGAAAGAAAAAAAATGTTGCACTCTCTTATTTTGCAAGCATCTATAGTAGCTTCAGATGAGTAACATATTTCAATATGGTGGAAATCTATGGAAATTTAACAATTGAAATCGGAACTGGTAGATATAGTTCATCTGTCGTTCCACATAGTATAGATCGTCAAACCTTTATGTATTATCTTCTTTAACTTAAGAGTACGCTCTAAATTTTGATAACATGATGTTCTATGACGGTGCAGTGCGGCGCGAAACGCACATCATGAGAAAAATGTGGAACAGCAAGTTAATATAAAATTTTGTTTCAATGATTATCATGGTTGATTCAGCAATACTTTATCTCATGTACGCAATAACATTAGAACCTACGACATTCAATGTAAATTTCATGGCACTGCATCCAAAATACATTTCAGTATATCCATGCAGTCTAAGAATTTACATGGACAACAAAACAAATAAAAACTTTCTCTACGGTTTTATAAAATGAGAAAAAAATCAATTTAATAAAAAAATTATATGAATACTGTAATATGCAATTTAATAATATGCAGTTTTTAAGTGCTTTTGAATGATAAAGCTAGTTATTAAACATTGTTAGTTGTTTGCTTTAATTGCACCAAAGGTTAGTAAAATGCAGAATTTGATCCTTACACAACATACGAAGGGAGTTCAATAAGTAATGCAACACATTTTTTTCTGAAAAAAGGGGGGGGGGTTATTCAGCATTCAAATACACCATGTTATTTCCCAATCTTTTAGCTACACAACACTATTTTTCAACGTAATCTCATTCAATGCTACGGCTTTACGCCACCTTGAAGTGAGGGCCTGTATGCCTGCACGGTACTATTCCACTGGTTGATGTCGGAGCCAACGTCGTGCTGCATCATTAACTGCTTCATCCCCACTTCATCCCCAACTGCTTCAACTGAACAATTGTGACAGCACTACCAACAGAGACGTCAAGTACAGCAGCGAGGTGTTTGATTGTGATCCGTCGATATGCTCGAATGAGAGTGTTCGCAAGTTTCGACATTGCAGGAGTCAGAGCTGTGCACGGCCGGCCAGCTCGCGGGAGATCAGACAGTTTTGCTTGACCTTGCGGCGATGATGACACACGCTTTGCCCAACGACTCACCGTGCTTTTGTCCACTGCCAGATCACCGTAGACATTCTGCAAGCGCCTATGAATATCTGAGATGCCCTGGTTTTCCGCCAAAAGAAACTCAATCACTGCCCGTTGTTTGGAACGCACCTCCATTGTAGACGCCATTTTAACAGCTCACTATGGCGCTGTCACCTATCGGACGTCAATGAAACTATACGAGACGAAGCGGAAATGTTTGAAAATGTTCCACAAGAAATGTCCAGTTTTTTCAACCAAAATTGGCCGAGAAAAAAAATGTGTTGCATTACTTATTGAACTCCCCTCGTATAAACAAATAAAATTTAAGACATTTCAGAACATTAATTTATCATGTATTTTTTTAAAATTTTAGATGGAACTAAGCTTCCAAGAAATAAGCGGCAAATTCCCTTTAAAAATGGAACCCTGGCTATTAAAAATGTGCAACGACGAACAGATGCTGGAATTTTCCAATGTATTGTGGAAGATTTTGAAGGCATCAAGACAACTGGAGATATTGAAATGATTATCATGGGTAATAAATAAAATTAAATTTTTATGCAGGTTATCCGATAAATTATGAATCTGGTTTAAAATTTTTCAACGGCTTAATTCATTTTCAACAAATCATACTGTTTTTTTAATAATTCTCGAGTGAACAGATATTTTAAGGAATATACATTAAAAATTTTTTACCTCGCTGTGAAGTAACGTTATAGTTCTGATATACCAGTATATAGAATCCTAAAAGATACTAGTCTCATGAATATAACTCCAACATAAATTGGGATTTTGGTACATGGAACGAGGCTTTTCCCTCTTTGATAAAAACACAAAGTTTGCACCGACGATTCACAATTTAATTTTCCAAATGAAGAAGCAAGAGTTTAATAGAAAGCATACCGATAGGGTTTCTATCATGAAAGCCCTCAGCGTTTCCCATATACAGGCCACCACAATTTATTGGATACTTTTTTTAAAGTTTTTTTGCGGGAACAGATCAACTTTTAATTAAGGCGGAAATCTATGCGTTCACCAAACTTGGGAAGTGAATATCTCGTTCTGAAATTAACAATTTTCGCATGGGACCACCCAATAAATACTGGAACCACGTCTACACAAAACATTATACGAGGCCTGTGAGAAAAGTATCCGACCTTCGGCCGGGAAAAAAAATTACACACCTGGAGCATTGGAACCTAATCATCCTCAAAGTAGTCTCCTTGGGACTCCACACACTGCTCCCGGCGGTGCCGCCATTGTTGGAAGCATTCCTGGAAAGCGTCTTTCGGAATGGAGTTTAGCTCGGCTGTCGTTGCAGCCATAATGTCCTCTCTTGTCTGAAATCGCGTTCCTTTCAATGGCCTCTTGAGTTTGGGGAACAGCCAAAAGTCGCAGGGGGCCTGGTCAGGAGAGTAAGGAGCCTGTTGTACCACGGGAGTCTGGTTTTTCGCCAAAAAAGTCGGAATCAAGTTTGGTTTTTGAGGCGCCAATTGCCTGTTGACCACAACTGCAGTCTCTTGCGCCGCACTGCATTACGTAGGCGACGGAGGACATCCCTGTAGTACTCTTTGGTGATTGTTTGACCCTGTGCTGCGTCCTCGTGGTGTACCACACCGCGAGAGTCAAAGAAAGCAGTCAGCATCACTTTCACATTGCTGCGCACTTGGCGGGCCTTCTTTGGTCGTGGTGACGAGGAATGCTTCCACTGTGACGACTGATGGTTTCCACCTGGCTGTCGCCCATTTTCTGGCAAAATTTGATGCAGTAACGCTGCTCCAGTCGTTCCGTCATTTTCCTTCAAATCAAAAACCCACGAGAGCACAACACACTACCTCCCTCTAATGCTGATTGCCAGCAACTGACGCTATTGAGAGGCGGGAAAAAATTCACGCTATTGAAATTAAATTTTGGGAAACAAAGGGAGCATATTAATTATTAATGATAATGATGATAATGGAGAAGGTTGTCAATGACGCATAGAACTGCTAAATGGTAATAGCAAAAATGCCAACGGATGATTCTGGCAGTCACGTGTTGAATTAATTCTAGCATAACCAAGAATACCGGATATGCTTGCAGTACCAATTGCTATTTCAAAGATGTTTAAAATTTATGAATTAGTTGGTGCCAAATTTGTGTTTGTTTTATCTAAATTAGGGAGATTTAAATTTATTTACTCAAATTCACTAAAAATTATAGTTATTGCGATTCTTAAGTGGTCGTAAAATTTGGCTATATTGATTGTATCCCGGTTTATATAAAAATGCCAGAATTTATAGAACGGTTACGATATAAGTGTATGTTTAATCAATTACAAATTTAATTAAGTAGTTATATTTTTAATCTGAAAGAAAATTAATGCTACAGATTTAAAATGTTTCCAGTACCTCCAAAGATCACACCTTTCTTCTTCCAAGAGGAGCAGATCCGTGAAGGAACGAGAGCACGAATCCAATGTGTAGTGAGTGAAGGGGAGTCTCCACTGGAGATTACGTGGCTCAAAGACAACGTTCCTATTCCTTCAGACCTCGGCGTGACAATTCGTGACGTAGACGAGTTCTCCAGTGTTCTGTTGATCAATGCCATTGCTTCTAGACACAACGGCAATTACACCTGCATCGTTAATAGTGCTGCTGGCCAAACATTGCACACAGCTCCTCTCTTTGTCAACGGTAATTTTTCTTTGTATTTTTTCTCATAGGTTTTCTATCTCTCTATGCTTTTCAGTTCCTCCAAAACTTTTACCATTTGCCTTCCAAGACGACCAGTTCTTCAGGGGAATGAGGGCGTACATTGTGTGTGCTATTAGCCAAGGAGATTTACCTATTCAGTTTGATTGGTTGAAAGATAGTAGTCCTATTCCTCCATCTCTTGGAGTGACGACAAGAACTATAGATGAGCATGCCACTTCCCTAAGCATAGACAGTGTCTCGTCTGATCATACTGGCAACTACACATGCATCGCCACCAACGCTGCCGCCAGAGCATCACACACGGCACAACTCTTAGTTCACGGTAGTAAGTTTCTAGTATTTTGAATCTACCTTGTCAGTGGAGCTACCTAGTAGCTATAACGATATATTACATTTTTAATTGTGTTAAATATGTTATTATTGCAAAATTAGAAGTAGAATCTCGAATTAATAAGCAATAAAAGAAAACAGCAAACTAGCTCGTTTATATCTTACACAATCATTTCGCTATATACTTCAGTACTGAATTATATAGAAGCTTAAAAGTGTAATATTTAAAAAACGGATATTATTACTAATCCACAGTTCTATTGAGCAATAACAATATATAGGAAATATAATGGAATTTATTTATTATTATAACGTCGTTACACATATAACGTGGTTGACGTTACTGATGCTACATACTAAGGGAAAGTGGGGCAAGACAGATCTGTAAGGTTAATGACAGTTTAATTCCAAGAAAAAAACAATAGAATACTTTCATTTTTATTATAATATGAAGAACCATTGTTGTTTAATATGATAAAAAGACAACAGAAATATCTGAACACAGAGATTGAAAAAAAAAACTAAAAAAGATGCTTTTGGATCAATTTGCCCGAGCGATTTGGCACAACGGACCACCACTTTTTGTATGTTCTACAAATGAAATTTTTGTTCTTTTTCAGTGACATCTGCACCGTTTTCATGCGCCCAAAGTTTACATTTGTGCTCATAGCTTCCAAGATCCATTTAAATCACTTCATTTGCTGACAACTTTTTTCCTTCTGGTTATGTCGTACCAATAAAACCAAAGCACACAGAAATGAAAAGTAGACATCAATATTGAATGTCATTCCCTGGTGGGGGCGGAGCGGACCATTGGTCCGTTTTGACTCCGCCGCGATGGATCATGTGGCCCCACACTCAATGCGTTATCTGTATGCCCCAACTCAATGCGTTATCTGTATGCACGATACAACTCGAACCCTTGAGCCTGCATTAAAGTTGTATAGCTTAATTAAAAGCTCATCGTCTTCTTAATAGAAATGCTAGATTCTTCGAATTTACAACTATTTTCTCTTATGACAATGAGATTGTTGATTACACGAATCAACCATAGATCTGAACACGATAAAATCGTTCAGTGTTGCTTCTTCGAAAGAGGATGCGACAAACAGGAAATGCAAGGGCACTAGACATGAAGAGATTAGTTATAAAAATTGCCAATTTGGCAGAACTTAACATAGAAATATCCATGTAGTCCATCTTGCCCTACTTTTCCGTATTCAATACTCTGGCTAACATCACCTACGTAAATAATAAACCAACGATTTTGATTTAACAACATTACGGAAAATCTTCCAATTTATTATTTTTCAAGGAAGATGAAATGGCCTTACCATTGATAAGCACACGTAGTATTTATTCATTAGACAAAAAAATCATTAGATTATATGAAGTTTTCAAAACTTTCCTCATCATGTGAACTTTGACCTCCTGTTCCTTTCTTGTAGCATAATATGCTAACATGGTCCTGCATTAAATCAATCAGGAGGAATTTTTTACTGACACTACAAGTTTTAAATCTGCAAAGGCTCTGGAAACAGAAGGCCGATACATCAGTCATATTTGCTTTCGCGAAGTTACATTCCAAAAGCTAGACGACATACAGTTCCTTTATAGAGATCAAAACATTTTCTAAGAATATGCTGAATTTACCTTGAGTCATATGTTTAATATTCTTATTGACTTGTGTGGGCTTATCTTGATATGTGCATCTATCTTTGTAGATGTTAGCGTATACTTTGCAGTTCTTCGATCATCTATATTTATTGTTTCCTTGATAATAAATAGTAGATAACTTATCAAGTTTGATTTGAGATTTTAAATCTACAACTGCATATTGGTAAATAATGCAAGGTATAGAATAATAATAACAACACAATATCCAAATATTGCAAAAGCGGAATTTTAATTGACTCGACGCGTTTCGTAATAACACCATCATCACGGGCAGAAAACAAGAAAGTACAGAATATATAGCAGAAGAAGGTCCATATTCACCAATCAGTGCTTTATTACATTGGTGAATTAAACAAACCAGCTGAATATTTACAGAGCGCTTTAGCACGTGAGCTGAAGGTTCCTGGTTCGAATCCAGGCTGTGGAATTTTTATTCCTATTTTCATCAATAATTTAAACACGTGAGGTTTGGCGTGTAAAAATCCTCACAGACCATTCTTTATTTACTCATTATTGTTTCTGCCGTATTTCCACAAGACCGGTCACTTTATTGACAATGTAATCTTGACCGGTTTAATTTTTTTTTTTACACTGCGAGCGCGTGTAACTTTTTTGATACGCCCTTGGTTGACGTTCTGTTATAAATGCAAATTCTCCTGTTTATGGCGCTAACTAATTCACCGTTAGCTATTTTTGGAACCATTTTGTGTTTGAAAACCTCTTATCCTTGGTAAAACCAAATACAATGGCACTCTGCTCATTTATTATTGCTAATAAATCAGTCTGTGGTATTTTGGATCACTGCATGTTAAATTTTTCTGCAATATTACCGAGTGTCCCAAAAATGAGCGACGATTTAAAAAATTAATGAACGAAAAATGGAAGGCGATAGAAGTGTACGGTTTGCTGCCGTCTGCTTAGGAAACCAGGGAATTTATTCGCACCAAGTTTCAACATTAGTTGCAAAGTTCCTCAACATTTGGCGCCGCTATTCTCTACGCATTAAAGCTCTAGATTAGGAAAGTACGGCAAACCTTTTCCGCGCCGCCCGCAGCTGCTGATTGGTAGAACGGCTGTCACGTGAGTTTGTCAGCCATTGTTGGCCCAAACGCAGCGATAGATACCATTGAAATGCATGTGGAAGATGCAATTTAGATTAAATTTTTAACGAAATATTCGTTGATTGATCCTAAATTTGAATCCGAATAAGCAAAATTTCAGAATCCTTCAATCTATGCTCCTTGGAGGTTAATAAATTCGTTAAAATATCTGAAGAAGTAATAAGAAGCAAGTATGTTTATATTATAACTTCACCGAATGTTATAGAAATGTTGCATTGTGCAATTCTCAGACTATCAGAAAATATAATTTTTTGTTGAATATAGTTCTTTTTAAGAAAATCCAATTCAATATAACAAGGTTAAACTGTCTGTGAAATGTGGAGGCAAAACTTGAAATAAAACGTCCATGTTATTTTCATCTTATTTTAGCACAGTTAATTATCACTCATCATTAAACTTGAATATAAAATATGAAATTGAATAACGAAAAATTGCTAGCTGGGTGAAAAAAAATATAGAAAATTTTAACTATAAGTTTTGGATAGATTTTTTACGTCAATATTAAAAACCTCCATAAATGAATAAATTTCAAAATACATTGCATATATGTGTAGTTATTTTTTTGTAATTTTTTTTTTGTAATCAAACGGTTAGTTTTTCCAAATTATAATTTTTAAAATTTTCTATCAAAATATAATTATCAAAGTAATTTTTATATTTAAATCAAAAATTTAAATTTAATAGTTCCTATTTTATTAAATTATATTTGATATTTTTATAATTATAATTATACTTTTTTTTAATAATTTAATAATTTTATAATTTAATAAAATTAAAATT
>JAHWFO010003935.1:1744560-1836685 GCA_023313115.1 Rhysida immarginata | reverse complement strand
TTGGGCTTTTTATAAGAGTAGCTCTATACATTTGGCTAATAAATTATTGAAAAGACAATTTGATAACATTATTTAGTAAAAACGCTCATATTTCATCAAATATTTAATATTTTTCTATTCTGATTGCAGGGTGTTGTCTGTACTGTAGTTTGTCAAGTTTTTTGTAAATGGCATTGCATTGGGTTGAAAATCCTGCGTGTTATAAACAAAAAACTTACGAAACATTTCGACCTTTTTAAAGAAACCTTTATATCTCCATGAATATACGTGCTATTCTCATACAAATGAACACAGAAAGGTAAAACAAGCCTCTTAAGCATATGCTACAGCTACAATGCATTTCAAGCATTATTTTTTTCAGGGTGATTCCAAACATTATTTTTTTGGTTCACTTCTTTGCTGGTCCCCTATTTGCCTTCGGGAGAAAACCTTCGCTGAAATATATGAGGAGTAACATCCTTTTTACACCCCTGAAATTTCAGGCTAATTCGTCAAGTATTTTTCTAGATATTCGACAAAACGTCTAAAATCGAAAGTGTCCGGTCATTATTGGCAATATGGTGTATAATGCACAAGTTATTTTCATGCTCGCCCTCACTAATTCTGTATAAAAAGATATTTGAAGCCGGATCTACACAAGCTTCTTAACTTTTTTCCTGGAAGCACTTTATTTCACTCGAAGTTTATAATGCACTTTATTTCACTTTTCTTTATCCTAGACTTAATTATACAATTTTGTTAACTATCACTTCACTATAAACTGAAATTGTATCCTGGAAGAAGTGGTATAAAGGAATATACATGTATTATAGCCATATTAATCAATAACTTAAACAAAAGTAGAACGAAGTATTGTACATCTAATGAAATTCGTCAAATTTTCTATTTGTAGCCCCGTCAGGAGCGCCTCGTAACGTCCACGTAGAGGCTAAGGATTCAACCACTATCCGAATTACGTGGAATGTAAGCTTTATTATGAATTAATGCCCATATAAATAATCCAGTGCAATATATAGTTTTTGATTGTTTATGGATGAGATTTCTTTCTAATATTGAATTTCAGGCTCCTAAGAAGACATTTACAAACGGGGCTGTCCAAGGCTATAATATTGGATATAAGCGTAATGAATCCTCTGATGACTACATGTTTTCTCAATTAGAGGTACCAGAAGATTATAAAGAAATCCTTATTTATCATCTCACGGATCTTCAGACATACACTGCTTATAATATTGTAATTGAAGCTTACAACAGCAAAGGGCCAGGACCCAGATCAGAAGCAGTCATTGCAAGGACTGCTGAGGGAGGTGAGGAGCCAAAGGAAATATATATGATGAAAAATAGGAAAGAAAATTCCACAGCTTGGGTTCGAACCAGGAACCTTTGGCTCAGACCACCAACGCGCCAACCAATTGCGCCACTGATGGCATGAAAGCAAACCGCTATTTACATGACCTTAGGGCTTGGTTGGAGCAGTTACCTAGTCCGCAGGGTGGGACTATCTTTCCTAAGGCGTAATATTCATTAAAGAATAATCATAAGATGTTCAGTGAGGGTTTTTATTATACGCCAACCCCTCAGCTGTTCAAATTAATGATGAAAAACCTCAGATATTTGAACAGCTGAGGTTGGCGTATAATAAAAACCCTCATTGAACATCTTATAAATGAATGGCTTTGACGAAACAAAAAAATACGAGATGGAAATGAATTTTTCAATAGCTGGTTTTGGATATTAGATGCGGGATAATTTAGCAGTGCTCTTTAAAATATTTCTAGTGCCTACAACATCACCTCAAAACATTCGCTGTTCAACTTTGTCGTCTAAAAGCATTTACGTTCTCTGGGACCCTCCTCTTCTAGATACTATGAATGGAATTCTTCGTGGATACAAAGTTTTCTATAAACCCATCAAAGAAATACATGGTAAGAACTTTTACATTAGAACGTTAAGTAACTGCCAAAATAGATATGGACGACATTCTCATAATTTATAATGACAGTATAACAAACGCTGACATATTTTGTTAATGTTAAATGATTTTGACAATAACTTACACGATGGAGAAAGAAAAAGGCAATATAATAAATTACATGGGTCTTTCTATTATTGCTGCATCGAGACTTCATTTTTGAATTTTTCATTATCTAGCAACATAAGCCCCTTCCTGAAACTTAATATTGGAACTAAAATCTTTTCTTACCTTAACGCTTCTTTTGAAGGGTAAAAAACGTCAGAATTTTTGCTCTCGTAGACCTCCTCCCCGAGCCTCTCTTAGAACTTTTCGCACTTTTTGCCATTCTTTTTTCGCTTTTGGCCATAGCTTGAAGTCTACTATGAAAGCATTATTATTATTCTAATGGTTTACGGTATTCAGCTTAAAATTTATAAATAAGCCTATCACTCCTTTCTTTTTTCTCTACATAGCTATCCCTCCTCTCATCTAATCACCCCTAGACTGTAAGTCATTCCGCGCTGCCTCGTGACCTCCCCTTCCTGTTACATTGGCGGGGGTCACTTATAACGAGGTTATATTTTTAGGCTCCCGAAAATCGCGTTAAAATGTGTATTTTATTATTAATGTTAAATTCGAGATATTTCGTTTAATTTTTTGTGTATATGTAATATAGTATAGAATCTTTATTATCTTTAGTATCTATAATTTGATTCATTGAATAAAGATTGTTTATAGCTTCAATTTTATAACTTTTTTTTTTAATTTTGGCTTTGTAGATGCAAAGCAACAATTCAAAATCGTTCAAATTCCAAAAATATCATTACAAGAACTTCAAATAAACACTAATTACTCTATACAAGTAGTTGCCTTCACTAATGCTGGAGATGGTGCAAAAAGTAATTTAATTTACTGTGAAACTTTTGAAGACGGTAAGTTCATTACAGTACTATACAAGGTGTTTTAAAGATTATGGCCAAAAATTTACTATGTAATGTTTATTGCAAAGTCTCTACCAATTTCATTGCTAGAAGCAATACTAAGGACTCACAATTTAATGATCTCAAAATTTCACTGATGAATAATACCAACTGAAATATTGAAATAAAGTCTTACAAGGGAACCATCTGAACCTATATCTCACGATTTCAGTTTCACACCAAATTGAAATATTTTATTCACTTAAAGTTACTATTGGTGCTTGCAAAATAAGAAATCGCGACATTTTGTTTCTTTAAAAATAAACCGCGAAAACGAAAAAAATTTGAGCGCACCTAAAAACAAAGCCTGCTGACTCCGTCATCAAACGTAGGCCGACAATCCAACCTGCAATGTTTGCAACAACTGTGAAGCAAGCTTTGTTTTTAGTTGGCGTTGGCACATAGCCATACAAAGACTCCATTAATGCGCTTGACGAAACTTCTTTCCTCCACCACTCAACAATAAGCACGAATCCACTTCTCATGAAAGTAATAGAACTACTGTACTTCCTATGAAGGAACAACAGACGACAATTGAATGGATTTTGAACTTTCTACACAAACTTTTGTTTTAGTTTGTCAAAAATAGCTTCTTAAAATGTCGAGTGATCTAATGGGACCAGCAGCCGAGAATACGAATATGCGTTGGTGAGGGTATGTATCATATTGCTTTTTAAATTTTAATAAAATAAATATTCATGGATGTTTGCTTCATCTTATAAATTATTTCGAGGCGAATAATTGTACAGCAAAATTAAGATTTTATGGAATTCTTTGGCGATCACCGTTAACGATTTTGCTTCCCATGTTTTTTTCCCATCTCACTTCCTCTACCGCCATCGCTTCCAAGGTATGCTTGCGCGCTAACAAAGAGTTCTTTGTACAAGTTCGAATGGTTCCCTTGTTAGTCAACATGTCTCCGCAAATGAACTGTTTGCGAGATAATGCAAATTTTATATTAAAAACCAACACTGAATGCTTGTACACATGTTCATTTCCTCCGTTTCCCTTCTTACAGTTGCTATGATGAATTATGACTCGATGTCTAACAGGTCAACTCTGTATTGATCGAAGTGAGCCATTACTTTGGTTCCCAGTTCGCCAGGCTTAATCAGTTTAGATTACTGCATACGGGTTCATGTGAAAAGCTTAATGTACTCTTCTGTCTTGGATACATTTGAATAATTATAATATCAGAATGAAGATGCCTTTCAAAAATCAGAAATAAACCAGGCATGCTCAGAAATTGATCAACGCATAGATGCAAGGACATCATTTTGAACACTTTCTCTAACATCTTGTATTACCTTGTAAACGTAAAAAGGTTTTTGTCGACTTAAGATTTTTTTCCTTATTTTAAAATACGGCTAACCATCCTTAAATATTTGACCATCACTTTTGAAACTCTTGTGCAATACATATAGTATACTGTACAATGTGATTGTAAGTTTTAAGTGAATATTTTTGCAAATTTAGTTCCTGAAGCTCCATTGGACGTAAAAGTACTGCCATCTTCGACAGGATCATTCGTTGTCTCGTGGAAACCATCTAAGAAAATCAATACAGCCATCAGTCATTTCAATGTCTACTATAAGCCATTACGAGATGGCCAACAAGTTGGTATCGTATTATGAGGCAGAACTTCCTTATTTATGTGTAACGTAAAAGCTTTATAAAAATTTATTGTTCTTCGACCTCTGTGAAATTCATAAGAATAAATTTGACTAAGTAATCAAACTTTTACGGGAAAAAATTTCCAACGAGTTATTTTTAGATATATGTATACGCAAACATAGATGATTAAAGATTTCAAGGATCAAGATATTATTTATTTATTTATTTATTTAAGTATTTATTTAGCATATAAGTAAAGTTTTGTCGTTTTCAAATGATTGGTTTCAGTGGAAATTCTCTTTATACATTTATGCATAGATAGATTTAGGTAAACCGCAAATGGATGAATTTTTGAAGGATGCTTCTCTGCAGCAATCTCAATCAGATTCAAATTTTGTGGCAGTAACTGGACTTCGTAAGAATCAAAAATACGCGTTTTGGGTGAAGGCGTCTTCTACATTGGGCGAAAGTCCCACGTCGACTGTGATCTCACAAGTTGCTCATCCCCAATCTGTAGGTAAACATTCTATCGAATTTCAATAAAAGAGATATAATTCAGATATAATCTTTTTAACTTGTTTTGAATTTAATGGTTTCTCCTTGTTAATGTGCTTCTTAGTATAGTTCCAGCTAGGATCGCGTCATTTGATGATGTTATAAAGACCCCGTGGAAGAAGGACATTGTTATGCCATGCAAAGTTGTCGGGATTCCAGCGCCTAAAACCAAGTGGACTGTTGGGTACAAACTTTCTTTCAGCGACAAAATACATAAAATTAAAATTATTCTTTTAAAATACGAGCATGATATAGCAATTGACATTAATGTATGATAATAATTTATGCTATTAGAAACCAGACCTTCCTATCGTTGGTAATTCTGGCTTTTGTGTTTCCAAATATATTACAGCTAATTTTTCTATATTTTTTGTCAACAAAGGACACCTGTACGATTATGGATATTCATGATAATAATAGAAATAATGAGGGGATGGGAATCCAGGCTAAAGCCGCGCTACCGTACTGGAGTACGTTAAAGATGGGTTTGTTTAATCCTAGTCCTGAAAACCGCTGTGCATCCCATGTTAATATACATAATCGTCCTAGCTTATCTAACCATGGTAATCTTGTAAAGTCAATAAATCCAAACATCGAACATTACGAGGATCATGATGCATCTTAGATAAAAATTCATCGTAGTTTTGTGATTCCTCAAATGTTTGTACATTTTTGCAAGTGTGATGTGATTAGCTATTTTCAAAATGGTAAAAGTCTAGTGACAGTAAATGTATTAATTAACATATCAGAAATTCCATTAGTATATTACAAATTGTAAATGTAGGGCCACTATCTTGCCCTCAAGAAGAACGGTTATATGTTAAGCAGAATTCCTAAGGGGCACATTTTACTTGGGATTATCCAAATTTTTAGTTTCATTAATTTAATTGTTCTTCAGCGGGCCAAAGAGATGGAAATGAGGAGGTAAAAAGCAAATGAAGAGGAGGTTGAAAGTGAAGTGCAAAAACTGGCTCAGCCAGTAAAGCCCAGTGTTGTATTGAGAATGTATGGAAGGACTAGAACATCAATGGGACAAAAAGCATTATCAACAGCAGGAATTATGTTAAAAAATAAGATAATAACTTGCAAATCTAGCTGTGTTTCCACTTTTTAGTATATTTTAAATCACCATTTGTGACTTACTTACTGACTTCCCCTCGGATATACTTCTCAGTCAAAGAAGTCATTACTTCCTCACTGAATTATTATTATAATTCTTTGTAATGTTTTCATTTTATTAAAAGCCAGAAGAAATTTACTATAGTGTATTAGTAAATAAAGTCTGATACGTAATTCTTTATTCAGCAACGTTTTCATTAGGAATGTTTTTATGATTTTGAATAAATAGATCGAAGCCATTGTCAGACAAAGACCATTTGATCTTTCGTCCAGACGGATCCTTGATGATCACTAAAGCTACAAGCGAAGATTCTGGCAATTACACGTGTGCAGTTTATAATGAATACGGAACTGACGACATCACTTATAATATCATTGTACAAGGTAATAACAGTTTCCAGTTATCCTTTGTTTATGGAATGGATAAAATAATACCTCATTGTCAGCAATTTAAATAGTTCCAAATGTAAGCTTATATCAGATCTAAATATACATTTTGACAAATAATCATTATAATAATTATAAACTTTGATTCTTGATTTTGTTTACTGAAGTGGAAATGAATGACTTCGTAGATAATCTCTTATCTTATTCAGTTGACTTCGCTTGAATAAGTAAGCTTAACCTACCCTAAACTAATAATCGCATGCAAAGCATGATTAATACGCTAGTGGAATGAAAAATTGTTATACGATGACCTCTGAATATACTTTATTCTTATGTGTCAATTTTAACATTAACATGTCATACTGAAGATGTTATAAGTTATGCCCAGATAATGTGCTCGAGCAAATAGTTTCTATCGCT
The DNA here is from genome assembly GCA_023313115.1 of Rhysida immarginata. Classification (NCBI taxonomy): domain Eukaryota; kingdom Metazoa; phylum Arthropoda; class Chilopoda; order Scolopendromorpha; family Scolopendridae; genus Rhysida; species Rhysida immarginata. The sequence continues at coordinate 1,829,656 of JAHWFO010003935.1, read as the reverse complement.
GCCGTGAAGAGAGCGCGGCTTGGTCCAAAGAATAATAACTTTTAGCTAGGATACACAAAAAGGCTACCATTTTGTTTTTAGTAGCATGCATGGTAAAACGAGGTATAAAATGTATAATTTGTGCGCAGTGTCGTTCCTGGTTATATCGTTATCTCCGTGCTCTGTCATTTTAGGGGCCCCGAAATGCTATGGCAATCATACGCTCGATTATTGATTTCAGAGCTATTTTTTCATATCCTGAGGAACGGCTTGCACGCCCTGTCGTATGCACATCGCGAAGGGGTAAAACGCAATATCACTTGCTTCCCTTAAAAACGCGAGCTTCAGGCTTCTGGAAGGACTTCCACAACAGCCAGCTCAAGTTCAAGGAACCACAAGGTAAACACAGGCACCAGTTTATAACCTCACACAACTATGAACAATAACAATCATCTTCCAACATCTTCGTTCAATGGAAGGATTAACTACGTACCTGCAGTTCCTGTGGCAATTGGGCAAATTTGTCATGTGCAGGAGTATCTGATAACGATGAATAAATCTTTGGAATAAATCTTTTAACTGGTCTTTCGGCTACCACGTCTTATCCTAGATGTGGGACAAGACGGGGAGTTTAAACTTCTTAAACAAAAAATTAAATATTTCCTTATTGGTTCAAAATTAAGTAAGCCTTCTGTGTGCTATAGCAACGTATTAGGGCAATAAACAGACTAAAATAATTTCGTGGATTATCTAGCTGATATAAGTAAATCAATTGAAGTATTAAGGTCCCCCGTCTTACCCAGGTTTCCTATATCAATCATAATCTTCATAAAAACTTGCAAAGCCTATTAGTTCCGAAGTGTATTTCTTAACTGATATTTCCGTTAACATCATCAATATCTACACAATTCGCTAGGTATTTGGTCACGAAAATGTATTTTATTCATTTGATCATTGAATGAATTGTAACCCAGTCAATCTTCTGGAAGGACAATCTCATTATCAAGCAGTGTAATACCGTGTATTTCAAAAGTTCCCGAACGCAGGCGATGACTTTCCTTGCATAACGTACAGTTGTGCAGGTATGCTGAAGGGCTGGTAGACAGGAGCTACTGTCTCTCAACCTCTTTTTTTCAATTAATGGATGCTCCTAGTCGTTACGAATCCCGCTATTTATTTTACATAAATGCAAATACGCGAATATGAGAGTGAAATAAAAAGATAAAGTAAAAAACACTAGGAGTTTTATTTATAAAACCTACAGTATACGGTATTAAGCTTATACCGGTACAGTAACAATTTAAAAAGCGTTTATTGAGTGAAAACAAATGAAATACAGTATGCAATGCCTGCAGTGCGTTTGAGCACCGACTAGCGTATTGCCAAGAGGTGAACGGTGAACACTTTGAGCAAATGGTGTAACCTACATGTACAGTTTCCTTTGCGAATGTAAAAATAAAATAAACACATTTGAGAAACTTTGCCACTATGTAAAACTGATTTTATGTAATTTATTTCAGCACATGGTTTATTTTAGTGGTTGGCTGAACATTACTCTTGCTGTCATAGGTTAGGCTTTCCCTACATACAGAAGGGGCAGTTCGGGAACTTTTGAAACACCCGGTATATGCATTAATGAAACGCTGAAACAGGTAAAGATTTCATTTTTTAATTCTATTTTTCTTTTTTTATTCAAGTTCCACCGTCAACTCCGAAAGTCGATATCATTTCTAAAACAAAATCTTCGATTCAAATACAATGGAAAGTCACTTCTAACGGAGGTGACCCTATTCAAGGTAAAGTAACGTTTTAAAAATATTATTCCTAAATTACAAGTTAATGTAATGTTAATATATAGAGTTAATGTTACTTATACATTATTAAGGCTATTTTTTACACCATAAGAAAGCAAATGATGACTGGTTAACTGTTGATATTGGCCCTGAACATAGAATTTACACATTGGACAATTTATCTTGTGGGACAACTTATCAGTTGTATATGGAGGGTTTCAACTCAATTGGTATTGGCTCAGCTAGTGATATAATTACCGTTGAAACAGGAGGGGCAGGTAAAGGATTTGATGTTTTAAATAATTATAATTAAGCAGAAATGTTTTTCTTAAAAATTAACTTTAACATGCTCTCATTTCAAGGTGAAATTCCTTCAAAGGACGCGTTGATCAAAGAGAGCTCAACTTTCATAACTTTACACTTGGATTCGTGGCCATCCCTCGGATGCCCAGTGGAATTTTTTGGAGTTGAATATAGGGCAACTAATTCCAAAGAATGGATCGTCGTTGGAAGTAAAATTTTGCCAACGGACAAAAAAATTACTATCTCTGAACTCACACCTGGCACCTGGTACTTTCTGAGACTGGTGGTACAGACTATTGGAGGAGCTACAATCCATGAATACAAGTTTTCAACTCTCACTCTTGCTGGAGGTAAAAATTTAATATCGATTAAATATTGATCAAAACCTTAGACTAATCCTCCTAATAATGTTCCAAATGGCAGATATTATTCCACCCGAGGTGTTTGAGGAAGTTAAACCTGTTTATATTTTCCATTTGGATCCGTTGATTTTCATTCCCGCTGTAGTATTACTTATCGTTATTATCATTGCTGCAGTTGTAGTTATTGTAGTTGTCAAACGGCGCAATGGAAGCACAGGGGCTCCTTCTGGTATTAAATATTTTTATGGTAATTTTATAGTTCTTTTGATGAAAATTCTAATTTACCATTTTGATTTATTTAAAAGATATGGATTTATCTTTGGCAACCAATCAAATGAATGCATGGGTGAGGAACTCGAAAGGATTTCCAACTGATTACGGATATTCTCAACGTTATTCTACACTCTCTGGAAGAAGCACAAAAGGTAAAATATCTCCATAGCATTTATTAGGCTTATATTATCTGCATAATACTGTATGAATGATTTTTTTTTCATTTAAGATCCTTGTCCATATGCATCTTCACGTATGATCGATTACTATCCTGATGCAGTTCCTGGGCCTAGCGGAAATGTTCCACCATTGCCAACGGGAAATTCTCAAACACTGAAGCAAAAGAAATGTGGTAATGATAATCCTTTTTTCTAAAACAATATTATATCAGGTTGTTGCAAAAGTTTCTTCCGGTTCTAGAACCTTTGCCCAAGAAGGGCTCATTTTCCGAAGGAGGTGTTCATATTTTTTCAAACAAATTATTGCTTTCGATTCCTGAATATCTTTGCAATATTACATCCAAGAATCAACTTTCTGACTATACATCTGTGGGTGCCATCAACGGTCTGAAATGGACCTTTCACGCGAGCATATTCGAGCAATAATCTTCTACGAGTATTCTGGAAAGATCAGTGCTGCGCAATGTCACCGAAACATTTGCCAGCGTTTAGGTGATGATACTGTTAGTTTACGTACAATAGAAGAATGGTATCGCCGGTTCAGACGCGGAGATAGCACTCTTCAAGATGCACCTCTCTGGTCGGCCAATCATGATTTCAGATGGTGATCTACGCCAAGCAATTGATGAAGATCACAATGTAACAACGAGGGAACTCGCAGTTCACTTTTCAACCATTGCCCTGCATCTGCATGAGCTGAATCTGTCATTCAAGTTCAATCGTTTTTGTGTTGGAATAAAAATCCGGAAAAAACTTTTGCAACAACCTGATATTTTCTTTTTGTTCTTTTAATATAAATAATTAATAATGAGCAAGAAAAAAAAAGATGCTCTCAATTTAAAATACACATTTGAATTTTAGGGATATGTTTATTTCTTTTTAATAATAAAAATAATATTTTGCTCTAACACCAACATTTCCTCTATTATGCTAGTAAAAATAATTGCTTATATACTGCATGATACTACAGCGTCTATATGTCTTTGTGATGTCATCACAAGTTTTTCCAATAACTTCAATTTATTCATGTAGCTCCTCCATTGCCTGAATTAAGAACTGAGATTTTACACAAAAGCGAACCTGATTTGTAAGTAACTTTATATTAACGTTTAACGGTAATAATTATACTTAAAAAAATGACATACAATTTATAAGTTACTCTTACAAATATAGAAATATTTTTATATTTTTGCTACTGTTACATAAGTGAATAATACAGACTTTAAAATTCTACTTTAAATACTATTCTCTTCATAAGTTTCAATTTGTTTTTGAATATAACTTAAAAAAAGCTTGCAAATATTGCATTTTCCTCGGAGATGTCACGTATTTTGAAAATATTTTTATTGCCAAAGCAATTGTAAGATATAGAATTATTTCCGAGAGTACTAATTGATATTTTTTTTTATTTGAAATTTTGCAAGCAACAGGCTATAGAAGCCCGATAACAGATACAGTATGTAATTTTGAAAAATAAATTATATTATGAACAGAGATGAGTTTAATTCGTCTGTTAATTAAAAAAATTATCGCATTAAAAACATTCGGAGATAAGTATTAGTCACAGACCTGTTGTTATTTAAAAAAAAAAAAAAGTAGGGCGAAAAAGTCTAAAAAGTGTACGTTAAGAAATACTTATGAAAGGCGTAAAAGATAAAACATACGATGCTTCTCTAAATAAATATTGTTACTAATTTCATACAATTAAAATTTATAGACTATTATTTTAATTCAACTTTTGTTTTAGCGCAGGAAAATCTTTGTTACAGGAAACACCTTTCATATTTCCCATTGATGTGGAAAAAAATGTCGTCGCAGTTCCTGATCAGTATGATTCTCCGCCTCAAGGTATGGTAAAATAGTTTTTGTTTTTTCAAAGCAAATGAATAAATTAATTTTGGAAAGAGATGAACTCTTCTTGTTAAGAGGTTTCTTTTAAAATACGAGACGTCACTATTTTATATCGCGTCTGCACGATCTGACGACGATGATGATGTGTGATGATGCAGTTGCAAGACAAGTTTGCTTCATCCTTTTCACAGTTTAAAAAGTTCGACCGAAACCGCACGCAACTGCTCAATCACCATATCTCATCGATAAGTGGAAGCATTAAAGAAATAAAATATTTTATCAAGAGTTTCCAAGACCCAATTTCAGCATAAAGGTAGCTGTCGTGTTCTTTCCCTTAAGAATGACTTGTATATCTCTTTGGATTCCAGTCATAGTGGCACTGTTATCGTAGCTGATCTCGGTACAATATTATATTTAATGAATGTCAGAAATGAGTTCAGCAGCTTTTTGCACCTTTTAACGGGAAAACTCGAGAAACGCTTTTTCACTTCAACTTTCCTATTGTTTTATACAGGGTGTCTTAAAAAGTCCGATCTCATAGGGAATACTGAAATCCTGAAATGAATAAGTATAATAAAGTGATATTATAGCCTTTGTTTCAAGTGACGGAAATAAAAAACGGTAGCGCTTCAGCGAGTATATCAGAAGGAGCAAAATAACTTACACAAATGACTTCAAAATATACAAACTGAAGGGGAAAATTGAGCGAGCAACCATGCAAGAAGAATTAATTCACAATATCTTAAGTGTTTTATCAATCCCTTTATTTAATAGCCACTCTTATAATGTTTGGTTTTGGAAATTTTTACACTTTTCTAAAGTATAAATTCATCATCTTACACAGGGTAATATCCATAGTAAGAATACATATTCTAGGAATCATTGCGATTCAAAATGTTCTGATAAATTTTCGTCCGAAAAGAAATAAAACTTTGCTGACAGTTTTAGTAAACATATTAATAAGGCAACTCTTTTAAACATTACATATTAGCAATTATGATTCAAAACGATTTCATCTTATGCCAATAAGTCAATTATTAAACGGCCCTACAAATCCTATAAACAAGTGCGATCTCATTTTCCAAATCTAATTCAAACCGAAGTTAGCTTACTGTTTGTTCAGTATATTCTTATATGAAAAGTAATGCAAATTTAAACTATGAATTTGCCTATTAAAATCGTTTAACTTTTATTTTTCGATGGCTTCGAAACGATTTAAAGATATGAATTAATTTAGATAAGCTTGCTTTTGAAACACAGCGATTCCTGGGATACGTATTTTCGCTATGAAGAAAATTATACAGGGTGTTCTGGAATAGCGTGTACGAATTTGGAGGTGGAGGGTGATAGAGGGATCAAATCTAAGCAAAATTTCCCTGTTTCATTTTTTTCTCTGGGGCATTGTTTTTGAGTTAAAAAATGTTGAAATCCCACTTGCAGGAAACAGTTGTTTGGATAGATACTGCTCGAGTCTCAAGAGAAGACCTCTGAGTTGCACAATTCCACCACTACACCACAGAAACGTTTGAGCGAGTTCATTTCTGAAAAGGTTGGACAGATACTCTACGACTATCACACAATAAACGCGCAGTTCAAGAAAACCAAGGTCTCCAGAACTAACGTGCGTGGATTTCTTTCTGTGGGGACACTTAAAGAGATTGGTATACGAGACACCAGTGGGGTCCGATGAAGAGCTGGTAGCCAGAAGCGCCGTAGCTGCGGACCAGATTCGCGAAGAACCAGGTTGAACTTTTTACGTCAGTCCATGCGGCGACGTTGTGAAGCATGCATTCATGCCGGAGGGAGTCAATTTGAACACTTATTGTAAAACATTTGCATGTTTCATAAAAAACAAGTCACATTATTGTACTGTATGCAATGTGTTTTTGTTCTTTTTATTAAATGATTGACCATGATTTTGACGTGTCCCAGAAGCACGGGTTGTGTGGCATATTATGTCTACGTGACGTCCAACATTTTATATCTCAAAAACAATGCTCCAGAGAAAAGAATGAGAGGGAAATGTTGCTTAGATTTGATTCCTCTATCACCCTCCCCCCCAAGTTTGTACACGTTATTCGAGAACACTCTGTATACGATACCCTGTACAATATACATTAATAAATATAATTTACATCACAGCTCACATGAGGAAGACAAATTTTCCTGAACGACCGAACAGTTTTCAAAGTGATGATGGTGCTCCTTTTATCAACTATTAAAAGTTTACGTCAAGTTTCACTTTTTGGTAAGTCCAGATTTTCTTCTTTACAAACTATGTTCAGAATGTCTTCTTTTATTTCATAAATGTCACTCTCTTCAGTATTTAGTTTAATTTATCCACTAAGTCCCCTGATACGATAAATGTATTAAAATTAAACGGGCATAGACCAAATTAGATATCTGAAATGTCTAATTCAGATTTAAGCAATTGAGCGGTGTAGGGGGGGGGGGGGAGGGATAAAACGAAATGAGCCAAGCCAGGTTTCCTTTAGATTAGGTTAGTTTCCGAACAGCACAACACGTTATTTAACATATTTTAAGCAAGGAAGGTTATGGCCGCAAGCAGACGCTATATGGAGTAACCTGTTTTATAGTCCCTCGTTTACTGATTTTAAATTGACTAAGAATTGTGCGGTAGATACGTAAGCATAGTGTACACTTGCTATCTAGTCGACAACGTTTTGCTATCTCGCCTAGATATTAAAACAATGCACTTACTTAAACGGAGGCCATCTCTCCGATGTAATTTTCAAACTTAAAATTATCAAAATAAGTTTGTAAAACTTTGATAATAAATGCCATACTTCAATCCCAATAGGTGGTGTCACTTTTTGTCCTCGTTATTATTGAAAGGTATCAGTCGGCTCGGGACTACCCTGATGTTTTCATAATCTTAAGTATTTTAACATTTCTTATTTATTTCTTTCCAGACATGTTTTTGAGAACTCAAAGAAAAAACGAAACCGTTTATTAGACGTAAGAAGAAATTTAAAAAAGCATGAATTATAATATATTGTCGCTTAATGTGTGCTTAAATGTTTAATTAATTGAAAAGTCGGGCTTAATAATATTATGTAACTTATATCTGAAATATGTAGAAGTGAGTTTTGGGAATATCTTTCATTCCAATCTCTGATTGTTGTTATAAAATCCTATCTTTTAATATTAAAATATCACATTCTTTAAATGAATAAATTCTCTCTGTCGCATCAATTGAAGTTTGCTTCTTATTTCAAATATTCAAACATGTATGAATACGAATACAGACGATATCATAAACAAACTCCAATTAAAAGATAGAAAGCTGTTATCCTTTACTATCATTATTTTTTTCTTTTACATTACACCTCACAGAATACTAAACTGAAATTCCAGAATTTAAAAAGCTAACGTTGCTTTAGCAAATACGAGATCTGTTCAAAAAGTTAGTTATTTAGACATCCGGGCGACTGCGTAGACTTCGCGTGAACTTAACGAATAACCTCTCATTGTTTGAGTGTCGATAAGTAGCTTAGTTTATAAACATTGTTTGTTTATGTAAGGTGATCTACCGTAACCCCGTTGTTTATTTAAAATTATATGCTGTCGTCCGTAGATGGCGAAACTTGTACTGCATTTCAAAATAATTTTGCAATTTTTTTTTATGTCTTTGTAAATTATTTTTTATGTCTTTAGATGCTACAGAATATAAATTTAAGATATGAAGTCTCAATTTCCATTTTTAACAATTTCGGCGTAAATGGATTAACAAAATAAAATTTCCCAATTATCATTTTATGAAGTGGCCCCTGAAGCGAGAGGATGGGCTACCCAGCAGTACTGTCCTGTATATTTTTGCATATACACCCTATACACCTAGTAGACCCTATACACCTGGTAGACCATCTGTAGAGTTTCTGTCGCGGAATGTCCTATTTTTGACAAAACTTAATATTTATACGCTGCTACATTTCCAACATGCCCATTTTGCGGCTTGCACGCTACCACATCGTACCGCTAATGAAACGTCTTGAATGAACCATGTGTTGTCTGATGCGCATTCCGGGGATCTCATGACCTGTGGAAATGTTCGCACAGTAGCTCCACATGGTGGCGAGTTTTAGAACTTATTGACTCTAGTTGTATTATTTTTTAGAGTAGAATAAATAATTTTTCTAAAAACGTCATACAGCTATTTGCGATTGCTTAAATAATTTTTAATACAGCTTTTTGCGATTGCTAAAATGCATTTTTCAAAATATAAAGAATCAAAAAAGGATTTTACAGAATAAAAAATGTATTTTGCAGAAATTTTGTATTCAATTGTTGGTGATGTCATATGTAAGTGAAGTAGAAGGGACTCAATCTGCTGAAAACGACCTTAACACCAAAACCGAGAGAACGGACCAAAAGAGTTCTGCGGAACGGACCAAGAATCCTCGGGATAAACTGGATTAAGACTGGCCATATAAGACTGTTTACAGAATCAGGTCAAACTTGTGGTTGGGTTAATTATCGAATGGGAATATGTCCCTGATATTTTAAAAAATCTAGTGGACGGTACACCATAATTATTGAATGCTATCTTATAACTTTACAAGCTGATAGAAAAATACATCTCTGGTTCTGGTCTTATATATGTGAGCCTAGACGGATAAAAGCAGTGGAAACGGCAATTAACATTCAAAATTAATTTTCACCAAGCAGTCTTCTAAATAAGGAATTTCTTAATAAATAAAAATACTATGATATAATGCGTTTATAATTGTGCTTGTATACTTATTATTCTTCCATGGTCACACTAGAAGACGAGAGAGCGAGCAATATTGATCGAAGCTCGTTGAACCTTTCCCTTCCACGGGAGTGCATTCATTCCCGGCAATCATCACTTCAAATTCATTGCCATCCTTCGAGGTGTCATTCGTTTATAACACGGAAATTGTTCCTGCCTTGTTAAAACAGCAATAGATTGAGCATTTAAAGGTTTCGTTTGCTGGTCAATTTTTGGACAGCAAATTAGCGATGGCACTAAAAGTGCTATTTCTTTGTTTCCTGGTGACGGATTTATTTTCACCATTGACAAATGCTTCTCTTCACTCCTACCAAGGTTAGTAATCGATTATGTTCTAGCTAAATATGAAGAAAATTGGTTTTAAAGAAGTTGTCAAAAGCAATTATTTAGTGTCTTAATTGGAATTTTAAATACATGTATAGAAGGAGTGAGAGCATTTTTCAACAAGGGAGTTGCCATTACTGTCCCACTGAATTATGGGAATATACATCGCAGAAATTGAATCGGTTGAAAAGTTTCGTAAAACGTGAATAATTAAATAGTAGTATTATTACTGTGTTAATTAATTCCTCTAGCAAATTAAAGTTTCTCGCAAAGCTTCAAACTTAATTACGATAGAATATTTTGGAATAATTTTACGAGTGAACAAATCAGAAAAAGGGCAAATGAAAATATGTTTAAATACTTAAATCATTGAAATATTCTGCAATTGTATTTATATTTTTTGTCAAGGAAACGTGGGAAAGAGAATTTTTTTATCTTTTTTTTTATTTATTTATTTAAGCATTCCGAGGGAAAATGTATATACTGTATAAACATTAAACCTAATTTCACCGAAGTCAAAAGTTTAAAATTCATGAATTACTTAGGTCCAAAGAAGAACACTAGACTTCATTTTGTACAGTATTATAATAGCAAGAGTATATTAAGTAATCCAGTCATATACTTTTAATAAGGCTTTTAATTGTATTAGAAAGTGGTAGCATGAATTTTAAGGAGAAACTTAAAGAACCGGCGATTTAATCTCAACCGAGCCCAAGCATGGCCTTCTAGAAACCATCGGGCCGTGACCTTTCTAGAAGGCCGTGGCATGGGCCATAGCCTTTCTTCGTGCGGCATAGAAAAGCATCACAAAAATCACGAAAAATCCTACAATACATACAGTACGCATACAGACTATGAGAATAGATCAGTCGCCATCTAGGGACCAAAAAAAGAAAAGCGGATGAATAACAATGGAGAGCATGCTTTTTTTCTTTCACTTTTTTTGTTTAATGTTATATACTCCTCCGGAAATTGTTATACACTCCTCGATAATAGCTCACAAAAAATTGACTTTAGCCCTGTAGCAGGGCCCTTATTAATAAAATGGCATTTATACGATTATCTCGTGAAACCGGCATCTCATTAAAATACAAATTAATCAATTTGTAAAATTTCAACAAATATTTTCTTATACAAAATTTTCAACAGTTGTCTGGTCTAAGAGGATAACTTCTTTTAAGAGGTTCTAAAATTTAGATCTTATGTTTTAATGATCTTTTGTTTATTTAACATTAGCAAAGGCACCCAGCATTGCCCGGGATAATTACAATTTTAGGTAAACAGAACCTCAAGAATTTAAATAATAACTCAAATTGGTTTTCAGTAATTCTACAATTTCCTGCTGTAGACGAAGCTCCCGTTGTTCAGGTGTTTCTGACGCCTGGATAACTTTTTGTCTTCTCTGACCAATACTCTTCATTTCTTCGGTGGCATTTCGATAGCTATGTATCCTTCGAACGATTATTACAGAGCATAATACAGAATGCTTGTTAATTTCAAGAGTAGAGTTGATGTATGCTTTGCTATCGGTTATGTCGTCAACATTCGCCTGAGCCCATATCGCCTTTCCACTCTTTCTCATTAGTCTGCTAACTCTCCCTTATTTCCAGTTATTGATCATTTTAAAGATTTTCAAGAAAATGTTAAGTTCTAAGAAATGTCAATTCTAAGAAAACCCCAAACAACAGGAATTTTATCATTGTTACAAATCAATTTTGTTTTATATTTCGCAGAAGTGGAATGAATCTTCATTACATGCCTTATTGAACCTTATTCATATTCCACAAACTTTGAATTGCAGTGACTTTCTCCTTCAGGAGAGGTACCCGACGTTGCCCAAGATAATGACAGTTTTAGGTAAACAGAACAACACTAAGTAGTTAAATAATAACTCAAACTGGTTTTCAATAATTCTACAATTTCCTGCTGAAGACGAAGCTCCCGTTGCCGACGCCCGGATAAATTTTGTCTTCTCTGATCAATACTCATTCATTTCCTCTTGGAAACGAACGTTCTATCATTGCATCATCTTGAAAGTATTATTGCATCATCATTGTTTCAAAACATAGACATTCACACAGAGTATAGTCAAATGTGTCGGGGATTATTTAGAAAATGTTGGATCTGCTGTGCTACCAAATAAGCTAGGTGATATCCCCGGCGTTGCTTGGACCCTTTTTTTGATGAAATTTTGAAATACTGAATATGAATATACAGTAACAATTCATAATGAAAAATCGAAAAAAATATTTTAAATGCACCCAATGGATGGTTCTCTAAATAATTTCTTGGTCACAGTTAGCCTAAATAATTTCTTGGTCACGTAATCTTATTTTAGATGTACACTCGCCCTGCTTGTAGTGAACTTCGATGATACAATTCTTTTCTTGGGTGGCAGTGGATGTTAATGATCGTTTGTGCCTGTTTCCTCTGCAATCTCAACAATGAATGGGGATATTCACTACTTAATAATCTGTTTTTGCAATTCGCCCTCTGCTCTCGATGTCTTACTTTGCTCACTTTGTGTGGTCTAACAGTCGCGGTTTCTTCTGTTGACAGCTCACCACTGTCTCAGATTGCGCTAGCGAAACCAATACGCACTGAGCAAAGAGACTGCTTCCTCTGTTGCCTTTCCACTCTTTTTCAATAGTCTACTAACTCTCTATTATCTCCAGTTAATGCTCATTTTTAAAGATTTTCAAGAAAATGTTAATTTCTAAGAATATCAATTCTAAGAAAAGCCCGAAAAACAGGAATCTTATGCAAATGCACCCGGTGTTGCCCGGGATAATTACACAACAACATCAAGAAATTAAATAAAATCTCAAATTGGTTTTCAGTAATTCTACAATTTCCTGCTGTAGACGAAGCTCCAGTTGTTCAGATGTTTCTGACGCCTGGATAACTTTTTTTTTTCTTCTCTGGCCAACACTCATTCATTTCTTCGGTGGCATTTCGATATATATGTATCCTTTGAATGATTATTATAGAGCATAATACAGTATGCTTGTTCATTTGAAGAGTCGAGTTGATTTATGCTTTGTTATCGATTATGTCGCCCTAGCAAAGAGACTACTTCCACTATCGCCTTTCCACTCTTTCTTATTAGTCTGCTAATTCTCCATTATCTCCAGTTACTGATATTTTTTAAAGATTTTGAAGAAAATGGTAAGTTTTAAGAACTATCAATTCTAGCAGAGGCAGCCGGCGTTTTCCTGTATAATTACAGTCGTAGGTAAGCAGAACCACCTCACTGAGTTAAATAACTCAAATTGATTTTCAGTAATTCTAATATTTCCTACTGTAGACGAAGCTCCCGTTGTTCAGATGTTTCCGAGGCCTGAGATAACTTTTTGTCTTCTCTGACCAATCAATACTCGTTCGTTTCTTCAATTATTAAAGAACACGATACAGTGTGTTTTTTGATTTGAAGATTCGAGTTGATGTATGCTTTGTTATCGATTATGTCGTAATTGTCGACCGACTGGCGTCCCTATATCCCCAATGCATTGGAAGAGGAAGGGGAAGCTGCCATCGCGTCTGAAAGATTCTACACTGTTCAAGTGTTCCAAACACCCAAATTTTTGCTAGTCGTCTGGTCGCTTGTTAGGGAGCTCAAGGTAGACACGTGTAACTCCTTAACCTCCTTGGTTAACACTGCCTTATCTATGTCCTATCATTACATCATCATTTTAAGCTCATTGTTAATAATTCTTGGAAACGAAGGTTAAATCATCGCATCATCACCAGCTCGGTTTTCAAAACATTCACATTTTCACAGATTATAGTCAAAATGTATCGGGGAGTTTCTAGGAAATGTTTGGATCTGCTGTGCTATCAAACAAGCTACGTGATATCCTCGGCGTTGCTGAGACTCTTTTTTGATTAAATTTTGCAATATTTGAATGTGAATATACAGTAAAAATGAACACATGAAAACGCTTATAAATATTACAGTAAAAATTCATAATGAAAATTCGAAAAAAAAAATTTGGGGTTATTTACTACTTGGTAATCTGTTGTTTCAGTTTACACTCTGCTCTCGATGTTTTGAAGCAAAACTTGACCATTCATGACTTTGTGTAGTCTAGCAGTCGCCGTTTCTTCTGTTAATACGCTTGCATCGTCGAGGGCCGCCTGTGAACTTCGATGACTACTTGATCACTCACCGCTTGCTCAGTTTCTCAATATTCTGCTAACTCTCCATTATCTCCAGTTGGTGCTCATTTTTAAAGATTTTCAAGAAAATCTTAGATTCTAAGAACTATCAATTCTAAGAAAACCCGAATAACAGGAATTCTATGCATTGTTACAAATTCAATCTTATTTATAAAGCACCAATGTTGCCTTGCAGTGTTGGTCATGAGATATCTATTGTTGACCCGTGCATAGTGTGGTGAATTGCGTGTGTACGAGGCCTGTCCGAAAATTATCCGGATCGAGGCTACAAAAAAAAGTAGAACTCGCTGCACCTTTTCCTATCCGGATCGTGTGATGACATTTCTTCTGATGACGTAATGAAATTTGCAGCTGTTTAAGAGTGCCGCGTGCAATTGTTGTAACACGCTAAAGCAGAACGTTTTTCATTTCTCGTCGCGTGCTGAAAACAATGATGTGAATAAAAGAACATCGCGTGTTCTCGTATTCACATCATTATGTGAAAATGACAGAAAACATTGAGCAACGACAATGCATCAAATTTTGTTTTAAAATCGGTAAAACCGCAACGGAGTGTTGTGAATTGCTAAAACAAGCATTCGGCAATGATGTTATGATCAAGAAAGCGCTCAAAGGACGGAGATTTCAAATCTCAGATTTGAGGATGTGGTCGTGACAACACAAAATGCGACGGCAAAGCTCTTGGCTATCCCAAAGGAGGCATTCCGTACTTGTTTCGACCAATGGCAGCAACGCTGGGCTTAATGCGTTGCTGCAGACGGTGATTATTTTGAAGGTGACTAAACATTTATATGAGTTCGAACCGTATTTTTTTTGTAGCCTCAATCCGGATAGTTTCCGGACAGGCCGTATACCGTTGTTGATATCTATTGTTGCACAAACTTTGCCTTACATTATTGGTCATGAGATATTTCTTATTAATTTGCCTTGCCATCATTATAAATATCGATTTATTATCGATAATTATTATTTTTTCGAAATCACGGGTAGACAGTGACCTCCCTCTTGCTTTGAAGATCAAGTGTGCAAAATTTCTTTCAACGCTGTAGGTTTGTATTAAATAGGCACAAACAAACCCACAAACAAACACTCTTCTTTATATATATATTAGAAGAAACAGAAGAAATTAGCAATCCAGTTGTAATAGGAATTGATCAAGTTCAGTCGTTATTGTAACTATTATATGCATATACGAGATAATTTTAAAAACTTGAAATCGTAATTCACAATGTTTGAAACAAATTTAAAAAATTATAGTGATAAAAACTATAGATCAGATGATATTTTTAGTTTTCAAGATCCAAGATTTCCAAGAATAAAGTTATTAAAGTCTTTATCAATTCGACTTAGATGAATTAAATGACAAACATATACAGGAATTCAAAATGTATATCGGTATTTTGAAGGCGTATAGATTGGGCGGTTCCAAACCTAAAGACATTCACTTTGCATCAGACAATAGGTAATCTGTCTGAACTTTGATTTCCCGCCAAAACGGTTCTTCTTGTAATCGCTAATCGGGGAAGTGAATAGCTGAATTTAAACGGCGATGCCTCAGCAAACTGCATATTGGAATATTGCCAGTTCGTGTCACAATCGGTAATCACAGTGCAGCCTCAGTTTAGAAGAGAATTCAAACATTGATCCATCATCTGATCCGACAAGTTGAGTTAGAGAATGTCTTTGTAAAGGTAAAAGCACTGGTTGACCAAGAACATGTGCAGGAAATTTGTGAATCTTTGCAACGCAAAAGTCAATAATGAAAGCTAGCCGTCAAGTAGAAAATCCTCAAACGAATGACCATCTGGCATGTTTTACGTAAGCGTTTGTTTTAGAAATCCTATAGGTTGCAGTTACTGAAGACAAGCAGCAAGGTATGAGATCTGCATACAAATGCTAGACTACAAGAAGAGGAAACATTATTTCCCTGTATGAGTTTCTTTGATGAAGCGCAGTTTCACTTCTGTGGTGAAATGATTCGTCACAACGTATAAATATGGGACACTGAAAACCCATAAAAAAAGCTATTGAGCACGAACGGGATTCACTAAATGTGAATGTTTTCTGTGTCATTTCTCGCAGAAAGGTGATTGGACCATTCTTTTCTCCAGAAACGCAGCGGTTCGAATTGCGTATATGGATATTCTAAAAAAACCTAGCTCTTCCTTCAGTTAAATGAGAAGGACATCGCCACACTTTCTAAAGACGTCGGATGCCGCATTTCTAGATAGACGGATGCGCTCGAGCCAATGACCTTGCTCTACTGCGCTGGTCCCCAGATCACCGGTTCTATAGTCCATCCAGCGAAAGAAAAACTATGTCAAGGTTGTGATATTCAAAATTAGGCAATCAAAGTGATTTAGAATTGATTTAAATCTCTTTGGGTTGGCTAGTTTTGAATTTCCCGATTTTGATATAGTTTTCCTTTCCCTAGATGGACTGTAACACCTTGTGACTTCTTGTCATGAGTTATGAGAAAGACATCGTCTGCTTTTGCCTCGCGGTCTCCGAACACTGCAGATTCATGGCTATGTTGGAGCGAGTGTGGAGAGAAGTGAATTATCGTTTAGATGCGTCTTATAACACGGGGGCCTACATTGAGGGATTGTGAGGTAGATAATCAAAACTTGAACATTTTTAGTTTATCTTGGTACAAACGATGTTTTTTTAAATCAAATTTACAGATACTTAAAATGCTAATATTTATTTTGAATAATTTATTGAAATTTCAAAATGGAACACTTTAAAAAAATTCATACACGTATTTGATAAATACACATGTAATATTTTTAGGCGTAAACAATAGCGCTTTGAAAAACCTTACGAGGACTCGTGACTCGTAAAGATTTAAACTTGAGACTATTTATTACAATGTATTACCTGAAACGCATTTATAAAATTCTATACAGACTAAATCTTTGGCAGAGGTTAATCATGATTAATTAATTCCATCCTTTAGATGTTTTTCCCGAGATGTTGCAATATTTTGAAGAGACCGTTGTTCATCCAGGAGAGACAGTGACACTTACTTGCAAAGCTAAAGGAAGCCCAATCCCTGAAATAGAATGGACCCGGGACAACATGGAAATCGACACAAACACCAATACGGTAACGAAAACCAACATTGACACTTTTAACAATGTCGTCAGTCAACTGATCATATCCAACATCAAATCTGAAGATGGAGGAGTCTTTAAATGTACAGCCACGAACAAGGAGGGGAAGTGTGAGCACAGGGCACGCATTCATGTATACGGTAATTATAATACAATTTTTCTTATTTTTTATCACTTATTCTGCTAAGAAAAATCAAGAAAGGACAAAAGAGAAATTTTTCAACAATAAGTAGCTTGTTTGTTACTTTTATAGGAAAGCCGTCAGTACGAAAAAATATAAAAGTTAACGTGATTGCTGAGGAAAGTGCCTTAATTGATTGTCCTTATGTTGGTTATCCTATAAAATCGATATCTTGGCAACAAGGTTTGTGAATTATATTTTGGAATAAAACACCCCTAAGCATCACAAGCAGTTTATTTTCACATTAAGCATATAACTTTGTATATACTTTTATTATCCATAATATGCATTAATTTCTTATTAAATGATAAAAATGTCATTTTTAACCCTAACAAATTCTTCGGTTATCTATGCAAGATTGGATAAGATCTCTAGCAATTTGTCCGCTTCATTTTTATTGAAATCTGAAACGCTGATTTGAGAATATTTTTATGAATCAAATTTTAGATGGAATGAAAATTCCAAGAAATAAACAGCAAATTCCTTATAAGAATGGGACTTTGATTATACAAGATGTGCAAAGGCGAACAGATGCAGGACTCTACCAATGTATCGTCGAAGATTTTGAAGGCAACACTGCAACTGGAGACATTGAACTGATTATCATGGGTAATTATTAAAGTTTCACAAATAAAATGAACACCTTTAATATATAATCAAAGTTCTTAAAATTAAGTAATGTTTTCAGTACTTCCAAAAATCTCACCTTTTTGGTTCCAAGAGGAGCAGATTCGTGAAGGGACGAGAGCGCGAATCCAGTGCGTGGTAAATGAAGGAGAATCTCCTTTGGATATAAAGTGGCTTAAAGACAACAAACCTCTTTCTTCAGACTTAGGGGTGACCATTCGTGATGTAGACGAATTCTCTAGTGTCTTACTCATTAATGCCATTGCTCCTAGACACAACGGTAATTACACTTGCGTTGCCCGCAACATCGCCGGCCGAACATCGCACACAGCTGCTCTCTTCGTCAATGGTAATTTATTCTTCATCATTTTCTCATAAGGTTTTCTTCTCTTTTTACTTTTCAGCTCCTCCGAAACTCCTACCATTTGCCTTCCAAGACGATCAATTCTTCAGGGGAATGAGAGCGTACATAGTGTGCGCCATAAGCCAGGGCGATTTACCCATTCGTTTTGACTGGCTTAAAGATAACCATCCGATTCCTCCATCTCTTGGAGTGACGACAAGGACTATAGACGAGCATGCCACTTCCCTAAGCATTGACAGTGTCTCGTCTGATCACACTGGCAACTATACTTGCGTCGCCACCAACGCTGCCGCCAAAACGTCACACACGGCACAACTTTTAGTTCACGGTAGTAAGTTTCTAATAACATTCCCGGATTTTTAATCTACCGTGTTTAGTATCACGCTTCGTTCACATATATAAATTGATGATTGCATTTATTTATGTAGCATTTAAAATTAAACTAAAACTTCGAATTAATGGGAAAAAAAGAAAAATAACGACCCTTAATAAAGTTCCGTTGAATCGTATTTCAATCGTTAATTGTTCGCACGCAATACTGTACTAGAAAATCTGCATGTTCTGTAAGAGGAATGAAAAATAATAATTTTCTATACTTCTACATTATCTTCAGTTTTTGGGTAATTATATAGGGATATTCTCATTGCTTTCTTAATGATGATTGTCTTGTTTGTCTTGAGATAGAATATAGATACATAAAATATGAAACTTGTGCGTACAATTTGATCCATCATTATAGAGTATTAATCTTTTTTTACAGTTGAGTAAACTGTTGGATAGCCTATATATAAATTCTGAACCCAAATATTTAAATTAATTCTAGCTCTATTCATACATAGCTAATATAATATGAATTTTTTCTTTGTAGTCTGTTGTTAACGGAGAATCACAATGAAAATTTAACTACGTTAGTTAACTCTTTTTTTTTTCTTTTTTTTTAATTCATAGGAAACGCTTTTTGACCAAGAAAATTACAAATATATTAAAAATTCAATTATTTCAGAAAATGTTACTTTTCAAGTTCTACATTCTTCGGTGCTCAGATTACAATAATGTTCATTTTACATGCATTTCAGGGTTTGCTGTCAACTTTATTTCAGATATCTACTGTATCGACTTTAAACTTCTTCAGATGATTCTCCTTTCTTTCATTGCTATCAATCTCACCAAAATAATATACAAATAAGAAATTCTAAAAGAACTAACTCTCAAGTCCTATAATGTACTTCAACTTTAGGAATTACGATATGTATTTGATGATATTATCTATGGAGTGTTATCATTAGTAGAACTCACAAGGGAACCATCCGAACCTGTATCTCATAGTTTCAAACCAAGTTGAAATATTTTATTCATCTGAATAAACCATTGAAGCTGGCAAAATAAGAACTCACACTATTTAGTTTTTTTCCAAAATAAACCGCGAAAACGAAAGAACTTAGCCATATGAAGACCCATAGGTGAAGCGGTGGCGCATTAATACATCTATTAGCACTTGACGGAACTTCTTTTCTTCACCACTCAACAATGTGCACGAATACACTTGACATGAAAGCAATGGAACTATTTCCTATGAAGGAGCAGCAGACGACAATCCATTGATTTGATTCGCAAGTTTCTAAAACTTTTATTTTATAACTACATTATTAAAATTACCTAATTGTCATCCAGTAAAAAAAAATCTGTATAGTATTATTAATAACCATTTTCTTAATTTATTATTATAATTTATTAATTTTAGAAGGACTTTTGCAAGGGAGCACCGTAACATTTTGCTTCAGTAATCTTCGTAAATTTTCCGGGGCTGAACGAAGCGCTACCGCTATGCATGCGCGCAAACAAAGAGTTCAGTCTTATTTTGTGGCGCATTTAAAAAAAAAAATAAAATAGTGCGATTTCTTATTTCCTAAGGGCAATCAGTAGCTTTAGCTGAATAAAATACTTCAATTTGGTTTGAAATTGTGAGATACAGGATCGGATGGTTTCCTTGTGAGTTTCGACAGAATCGAAACTTCATCGGGTTCACTGACGAGTCCCATTTCTGCGTTGGTGCGTCGACAAAGTTTCCATAAGTCGGATCCAGCTGTTGTCCAAATCAGAGGACATTAATATGGGGTATCCTGCATCGCATAACGGCCGCCACGATAGCCCGATAGCACTTAGAAGACGCTTTAGAGCCTAAAAGGTTATCTTGCGATGTGAGTGCTATTCCTGCGACTGTTTTCAAGCCTTTTAACGCTCGACCAAATACTGCAACCATCTTCCGAGCTTACCACCACTGGCAGATATACAGAGCATGAAGTAATGGAGCATGTACAGGAATTAATTGAATGGTCCTTTAAATCTTCTCCTAGGCTTCACTGAAATGTTGCAGAATTATGAGATCAGATAATTACTCAGTTCCAGTCTGAGTCACCAAGCGGATACTATTCACAGAATTACGCGCCATCATCTAAACACGCAGTCCAAATTCATTTTCATACTTGTAGGAACGCAACCCAGGGCAATAACAATACAATTAATCAAGACGTTCTTACATGGTATTTATACAAGAATTGAGTTACCTTGTATGTATATTGGACTAGTTGATACCAGATTTTAATCTTACGTCATTTAATTGGCAATATCATCAGATAAAAGGACTTTAATATATTTGAATAACAATAAATTTCACTTTTTTAAAAAGTAACGTTTCTTAAAAGTAACGACTCCAGTGTAAAGATAATAAATTTAATTGATATAACTGATTTAATATAACTTTTTGAAAAACACGGTTTTCAAATAGAAACAGAAATTTGCAATACACATAATAAAGGCTTATTTTTTTCTTAAAGGCAGTTTATTTTCATTTAATTTCAGTAATTCCAAGAATCATACCATTTAAATTTCCATCGAATATTCTCGAAGGAAGCCCCGTCCGTGTCACGTGTGTTGTTGACCAAGGAGATTTACCAATACAGTTTAAATGGCTAAGAAACGATGTCGATGTTTCTACATTGAATGAAGTCTCAACCAGAACCATCGACGACTATTCGAGTCTTTTAACCATATCCAACGTTAACCCAATGCATTCAGGAAACTACACATGTTTAGCAATGAACGCAGCCGCCACAGTCAACCACACGACCCCACTAGTAGTTCACGGTAATAATTACTGTGTTGCTTTCCCTTCCTCCTTTAACTCTTTGTCTCTACTCTCTTTTTATAGTTCCGCCAAAGGTTGTTCCATTCTCATTCCAAGACGACCATTACCTGGAAGGAATGCTCGTGCGTGTGTCGTGCGTGGTCAGTCGAGGAGATTTGCCTTTGGAGATCACGTGGTTGAAAGACGGTCAAACGATTCCTGTTGACTTATCTGTTAATATTCGAGATTTTGATGACTATTCCAGCGTCCTCTCAATAGATCCTATCAGCGTAAAACATTCTGGAGATTACACTTGCTCAGCCAAAAACCATGCTGGAATTGCCACTCATACAGCTAGATTGGTTGTCAATGGTAAATGTTCTTGAAAGATGGATTTTCCTATGTAATTTTAGAATCCTAGGGAAATCGAATCGAACAAGCTCATTAAAATTATAATGAACCTTAATTATATGAACTTAATTTTATAATTTTTTCTCCATTTATTTTGTTTCAAGAGTTTTCTTTATTCCTCTTGCATACCTCTCCATTTCACGTTCCCCCTATTTTCATCTTGAAACTATGTTTATGAGCTTCAGAAAAATGACAAACTAAATGAGTTATAGGTCCAATCGTATAATGATGCCATTCTTTACTTAGCTGGTTCCTAATTAATATAATTGATCTTCAAATGCTTCTGAGATCATTGCCATTAAGTCAGTATTCACATTTCTCTATAAAAATTTTAATATGAAAAATGACGAGACAGATAACGGTCTGAGTCAGATGAAATTCGATTCCTAGTTTTATGATTTTCAAACTATTTTTTCACATCGATTTAAAATGCGTTCTAAGCAGTGTCGTAGCTATGGGTTAGGCCACCTGGTGCCATCGTCCAGTTTGCTCCCCTCGCACAGCTATATTGTCACGATAGAGATAGAAAAACAATTCCAACCAAAAATACCGCTCACCCCTTGCTACGGCCCCTGGTTCCAAGTAATCAAAAGTCTGATAGCGTTTTACTATCTTTATATCTTTATCAGTAACCGGACATTTTTTCCAACTATATTTATGACGTGAAGATTGCCACATGTCACTAATCATCAAAAAGATGAAACGTCACAACGAGCGTTTTGGTTGCTTATAGTATCTTTAATTACACCCAAAAATAATTACAAATCGTAAAAGTTACGTATAGTCCTTGTAAGAAATTATAAATGCGATCTACTGACTCCTGAGTCAGATTGTAAAACTGTGACAAAATTGTCCGTATGACAAATTTTCTTGGACAAAAAGATACTGTAACTTCTTTAACCTGCTCCTTGCCTGAACGAGTTTTTTCGCGTTTGGCCTCGTTTATTAGTGTAATATTGATTGCATTTGGTGTTATTTATTACTACGGACATTAATGAACTTAAAGACGAATCAGTGACGCAAAATCGACAGTTGATGCTGCAACAAACAATGCCAGTGAAAAATCTCGAGTTCGGTTTAAAGATGATTTCAGGAGACGTAAATAACTTTTTATGTGCGCTATACAGGGTGTGAATTACATGCTGGGCGCTACTTGGAGGATCGTTTCCTAAGTACAAAATAAGATGAAAATGTTCTTGTAAGTTTTTTAATAGACGGCTTACATTTCGAGAAAAATGACGTTGTAATGTGAAGATGTCATATCCGGCAGTGCAATTATAGCGTCACAATATTTCCTACATAACCTTGCGTGCGTCCGCAGTATCTTGTTAGCAGAAGAAGGTATTAAGGAAGTGATCAATCTACCCAGTAAAGTCATCACATTAAATCTAACCTAACCTAACATATCGAAGTGGGCTGTCAGCAAATCAAAGCAACGCTTGGTATTTTTGAGCGCATAAGGAAGTCGATGGTAAACCGCGTAATAAATTACATCAAAGTGGACATTTTGGACAGTGCAGTACATATTACCGTTCAACGGACTGATGTTGTGCAACCAATACGTTGTTGGAAAGAAAGAGCCCCTAGTCCGCAATAAAAGTATTTAATGTACACATATACGTATTCCAGCCCCCTGTGACCATCTTTCAGTGGGATACAAACGAGGAAAAAAACAAGCAGTCGATTATATAATAAAATTCAGACAATCAGTGAAGTACACAAAAGACAAAGGGAATGACAACACTAAGTGGCGAACCAATCGGATACTATTTAACCAAAAAATTGTTAGGATAATTAAGAATTATTTCAGCATTACATAAATTTCTTTTACAAAAATTTACAAAAATTACGAAAATGATGCACATCATGCACAAAAGATTATTAGGACAATTACAAAAATTTACAAAAAATACAAAAATAAAAGACTATGAAGATTTTACAATCAAGTCGAAAAGCCGGGATTCGCCAAACGGGCCGCTGTCTAAATTCAGTAAAAACCTTGGGTCCTTCTTCTTGATCTCCAATGGTTCGAAGGGGTCCAGAAGATATTCTCGATTTACGCATTTCAATAGTTTAGAGTTCGTCTTGGAAATGTTGTGGCCGGTTTCCAACATATGCGTCGCCACCCCCGATCTTTCTGTTCGTCCATATTTTGCATGGGCAAAATGTTCCTTAAATATTATTTCTATAGTCCTCTTCGATTTTTCCCCGATAAACTTTGTCACAATTATTACACGGGATTTCATATATTCCCGACTGTAACAACGGGTTTTTTTTTGTCCTTGGGGTTCCCCAGTAGGAGTCTCAACGTATTTGGGCTCTCTTAAACTACTGAAATACGTAAATCGAGAATATCTTTTGAACCCCTTCGAAACACTGGAGATCAAGAAGGCCCCAAGGTTTTTACTGAATTCAGACAGCGGCCCGTTGGGTGAATCCCGGCTGTTCGACTTGATTGAAATACCTTCATAATCTTTTATTTTTGTATTTTTTGTAAATTTTTGTAATTGTCCTAATAATCTTTTGGTTAAATAGTATCCGATTGGTTCGCCACTTACTGGTGTCATTCCCTTTGTCTTTTGTGTAATTCACTGATTGGCTGAATTTTATTATATAATCGACTGCTTGTTTTCTTCCTCGTTTGTATCACGACTGAAATACGTATATGTGTACATTAAACAATTTTAATGTGGACAAGAGGATCTTTCTTTCCAACAAGTTATTTATCCACAGTTTACGGTTAGTTTGTTAACCAGTATGTTGATTCTTCTTCTTTCAAACACGCCTGCGGAAAACTGAGATTTGATAAGAAATAATTGCATTGCTGTGAGGTTTCATAACCTCACTGCCAGACATGACGTCATCACATTTTAAAGTCATTTTTCTCGAAACGTATGCCGTATCTATTAAAATACTTCCAAGAACATTTTCTTCTTTTTGTCTTTAAGAAACGATTCTCCAAGTAGCGCCCAACATTTAATTTATACAATGTATTAGAAATATAAGACAACCTAAACTGTGGATACTAGGATAAAACCAAGTGAATTTATAAAATTAAAAATTCATATATACATTTCGGAGATCTCTGCTTCCTTCTTCAGTAAGAAACAAGAAGTCGGTGAAGAAAGAGATAGATCGCCGAAATGTACATATAAGTTTTTAATTTTATAAATTTATATATGTGGAAGAGTGGTTTCTTTCCTTCTTTTGGTTTTATATCATGTATATTAAAGTTTGGAGTTACTGTAAGTTAATTAAACGAGCTTGGTCTTCCTAAAAGACCCTGGGAACCTCTTAACTTCTACGAAATGATTTACTATCTCCTTTAAACTTTAGCTATCCTTCAGTCTTCTTTTGGTCTGCAGACTAATTAATATTGAGAACACATTTGGTAAATTTTGTTATTCTTCTAAAACTCCGTGTTTAGTTGTGATTTACGTTCCCTAAACAATAAGGAATTAATATCTCAAAATGCAATATTAATTATTGTATACTACAAACCTTCTAGCATAATTTTAAAAAAAATCCCCGAAACCAGACTATTTATATATTAATTTACTAAGTGAATTGGTTTCATAAAAAAATGTTTAATTATTTAAGTCTTTCATTAATTTGAAAGTATTTTATCGTTATGCAGTATGAATTTTCTCTATTGGAAATTAAATCTCTCCTGATATCATGCTATCTTTGTATACTTATAGTTCCTCCAGAGTGGGAAATAACCCCCAGTGATGTTGAATTAAGTGTCGGGCACTATGTAATGATAAACTGTCGAGCAAAAGGATATCCGCAGCCCCAAATATCATGGGAACGATCTCTGGGTAAGTTGGTAGAAAAATTGTCTCACTGATATCCATTAAATAATTAAACACATTTTTGTAATTAAATTATACAGGGTGCGGCAGAATTGATTAGACGATTTAAATTTGTAAAATAAGTAATTTATTGTTATTGATGAAAATTTATTGTTAGATTTAAATAATAATGCGTACATAATTAGAAAGTTTATTAAAAAAAAAAAAAAAGCATTTTACGTGAGTATTTAAAAATAACGTTAGTGATCGAATTTTTCTTCTTTTATTACTTCAAAAAATATAACTCTAGTTTAAGTAATTCAAAATTTCTACTTGTGCTTACGTTTATTTGTGTACTATTTTCAGGAAGTGATGTTGAAGATCGATCTTTTATGAAGCTTCAGAATACTGACAATATTGACGTTTTTTCAAACGGTTCACTCTCTTTTAAGCATATTTCGAAATCAGACGAAGGCTACTATTACTGCATAGCAAGCAATAATGTCGGAAAACCTTTAAATATGGCTATCACCATCAAAGTTAATGGTAAAAAAACTGCAACTTTTGTTTCCGTTAGCCTTACAAAGTTAGTAGGCTATCTCTCTTTCAATAAGTTAAGCAATTTTTAAAAAAGTATATTCAACGAATAATTCTTTCTTAAGCTGCTCCTGAGTTTAGAACGAAAAACGAAAAGATCCAGGTCAAAAAGGGTGATTCTGTTAAGATTTCCTGCACAGCTGACGGCGACAAACCAATGCGTTACACGTGGGCGGTAAATAACAAGAGTCTTGAAAGATGGTTCAGCAAGGAACGGTATAGCAACAATTTATTACAATATACAGATACTTCTCTCCCATCCTTATAAAGCAAACCCAATTTATTCATTAATAGCGTAATTACTATAAGTTTGCGTATATCTATTTTAGAATTAAATTCAACAATCATGAACATGGCGAAATAAAAGAATCATTCTCAGAAATAACTATTTTGTGGGTGGAGGAAAGAGACTCTGTGACTTTCTCTTGCCTGGCAGAAAACTCCATTGGAAAAGATGAAAAACAAATTCAACTCATTGTCCAATGTTAGAATTTAGGTCTAAATTATAAATTCTAGACATAAAAGCTTAATTTTTTTAAAATCTAATACAAAACAATTGCATTATTCAGCTGTTCCAGAAGCACCGGAATTTGATAAGCCTGTTCGAGTTTATAATCAATCTGTTCAGCTTTCATGGAATTTACCATTTAACGGAAACAGCGCTATCCGAAAATATTTTATTGAGTTGAAGAAAGAAAATGGTAATACATGAATTAATCAGTATAATAATTGTCAGCAATATCACATAATTTGATTTATTTTCTGTACGATAGAAGCTAAGTTAAATTAGCCTAATTTAATTACAGATAATTGGAATGAGTACCAATCATCTCTAATAGCAGTTGAATCCAAGATCAATTCGAAAATCATTTCCGATTTGCTACCATCTACAACTTATGTCTTTAGGATTAGAGCTGAAAACGCCATTGGAAACGGAACCTACAGCCGAGAGACAACAGTCAAGACCGAAGAAATTGGTATATAAAGACTTTAAACAGCTAGAATTCTGATTTTTCTAGGTGCTCAATTTGGTTAATCTCAATAAACAATAGTGTACTGTTTATGAAGATAAACCATTAAAATTTTGATTAATTTTGTTATTAATATTTTCTATTTGTGGTGTTTCAAGCTCCTTCGGGTTCTCCTCGGAACATTCAAGTTGAAGCAAAAGATTCTACTACGATCCGAATTACCTGGAATGTAAGTTACAGGAGAAAGATTATAATGTTATTCAATGCTAATTAGGATAGAAGTATGCGCTATCCTGTTTATCTTGCGTACGTATTATAACTGATTTTGTATAATGAAATATTAAATTTGCGAATGCTTTGTTTAAACGTTTAGTTTAATGCTTAATTTTGCTTTGAGTTAATGCAATAAAGTTTTTCTAATTTTCCACAGCAAAAAATTTAGCATTTATCACAAATTTATAACATAAAGCAGATTAATGCTTGTTACCCTTCATATTAAGATTAAAAAATTGGGTTGGATTAAATCCACACCATTTCATTTATAATTTAAAACTAATTCGTTCAACCGTTTTCAATACAAGTTTCCATTTAGTTTTGAATAAAATTAATTTGAAATTCCCAAATGAGTTTCCATTTAGAAATTCATTCAGGATAAATTTCTAATTCTCTTTACGACCTCATTTGTTGTTTGCATTTTTTAATACGAAATTTTAGGCTCCTAAGAAGACATCAAGAAACGGCGCTATTCAAGGCTATAATATCGGATATAAGCCCAATGGAACCTATGAAGATTATAAATTCTTTCAATTGGAGGTGCCAGAGGATTACACGGAGGCGTTAATATATCAATTGACGGATCTGGAAATGTATACTTCTTACAGTATAGTAGTCGAAGCTTACAATAGCAAAGGGCCTGGACCCAGATCCGAACCAGTTATAGCAATGACTGCCGAAGGAGGTAAGATACATTTACTTAATGGGAAGACTTTGCATTATGGTATTGTATTGTTGTCATATGATACTGAAAAAAAAACAGACCTAAACCAAAACTTTCAATATTTATGCAATACAGTTCATCAAACCATCAAAGATTACGGATCTTTAATCCATTATTCCTTGCTCTTCGTTGCTTTTATTCCCCCCCCCCCTTATATTTGATATTTATTTCTCAAAAACACTCTTTACATACATTGTACCACATACTCAAACATATACACAATATCTGTACGTTATTTAGTAACATTTAATTTCGTTGCACTCATTTTGTTTAATCTTTACATTTTCTAAACTGTATATCAATTCTTACCCGATACGTGCATTTTACAATAATTACGTCCACCCAACATCGCCTTATCACATTTCTCTTGACTCAAAAACGTAATGCTCGCTACCAATAGGGTATGCGAGAACTAGCCGTTGAAAACGAAACGCTCTGCGACCAAAATGGGGAGTCAAAAAATAATATGGCTACAAAGCTGTCACATATAGAATAGTAGCGCAGTGGAAGTGTACTTAACAAAATAAAATGGACAGCAATGTAGTCATATTAATTAGTAAATTTATTAATGCTAGGCATAAGGTTACACTAAAATCACTGATAATGTAACACAGAAAATATGGGGCGTCCTCTAATACGAGGATTCGCCCAATTAGAGGAGAGATTGTCTCCTTTACCGGTGGTTAAGACAAGGCAGTTCCTTAGGATATCGTAACTACCGCCGTTATACACGGGGTAACTATCAGAAAGTGAGCTGAAGGAGCTCAGAAAACTATCCAAAGAAAGATAGTAGGAATGAGCGCTTAATGCGCAATAAATGAGCTGAAGGTCGAGAGACCTATTAACAAACAGGTGTTCCTGTACTTGGTTTCGGATTAGAAACGTGTGAAACGTACTGCGGGAACCCCTTCCCTTTAAGGCAGAGTCGCACCGCAACAGATGGGAGGCCAGCTAAAGCCGATCCTGCAAATAAATAAAAAGTCAGAATCTTAGCTCCCGAAATCAAGCTCGTAAACTGGATAACAACGCTGCACGAGAGGGCGTGGCGCCGTCGGAAAGAATAGAGGAAAGAGCGGAAAATACAATATGCACGCAGGCCAGCTTACCTTCAAATTCTATAATAGGCGCCCAAGTCTTCCTTGAAATAAGCTGCCAAGCCCCACGGGGCAATTAGGGTCCAATCGTCCTGTTCCTGATGGGCAGGTTCCTTTTCCCCCGAAGTGGGCTTCGTTAGCAAGGATTTGGGGAGACCGGCGATCAATACCAAATTCGAGGCGTCGACCTGCGATGGAGATTTCACTAGCTGCCACTTGCCACGTCGCCAAAACTCTGTCGCCCACGCCGCTGACGTCTCTTGGCTCCTCGACGAGCACTGTAAATCCAACTTCTCACAATAGGTCGGCACAGGGGGAGACCCGTCTTCGCCCAGGTTGGCCGAGAAAAAGTGTCCTCGCGCCGGCCAGTCGGACTCGGACGATACAGCTGTCGATAGCAAAGAAGAACAAGCACAGTTAGCTTCGCGCAAGTGTCCGAACGAGCCTTTCGCACTACTCGTCCTTTCAGTCCGCGAGCGAACACCGTCGTTCAAACTGGCGTCGTCGGGAGAGCAATGCGTTTCCCACATAAGCCAGGCGCTCCATGTGTAACCAAGATCTCGCCTATCCAATTTCTCTAACTCTCCCACGACGTGAGGAGAACTTTTTAGCCCTCTTGCTCGGTCGGCTGGCTCGTGCATTCTCCTTGAATCTTCTTTCTCCTGCGCCCATCTGTTGGCAGTATTGCGCCGAACACGATTATTGGAATTGTTAATAACAATATTAATATTGCTACTGACAACAGATGACGCCTGAGGCGGAGTTTTAGAAGCAGACGCTCCCCTGGCAATTTTGCGACCGCGCTCGCGACTGCTCACAATACTTTGTGACACCTGCATTCTTCACCTACACGATCGTCTTTTCAGAGATATCATACAAGATGGCGCAAAATTAATCATCCAATTTTGTTTTTGTATAACTTTTTTTTACTAAATAAAAAAAATAATTTTGAGTGATGGAAATCTTTATTAGGACCTTTACAATTTTTTCTGTTAAATGGAAAAGATGACATCCGTCAAGTGGCTGCCGCCAGTGTTGATACACATTTGTACCCGTTTTATCGCATTTTCCATGACTTTCCGCAAGCTTTCCGGTGATAACTGTTCGCATTCCTGTCGAATATTCTCTTTAAGGGCTGCGATTGTCTGAGGATTGTTGGCATAAACCCGCGACTTCAAGTAGCCCCCAAAGAAAGAAGTCTGGGGCGGTTAAATCGGGCGATCTTGCTGATCATGCCAAATCGCCAAAACGGGAGATTACGCGACCAGGAAACGCATCCTTCACAATATCCATTGTGGCTCGTGCTGTGTGTGCGGTTGCACCGTCTTGTTGAAATCACATGTTCACCAAGCCCCGCTCCTCCAATTCCAGAGGGGGTGATAGAGGGATCAAATCTAAGCAACATTTACCCCTTTCATTTATTTCTCTGGGGCACTGTTTTTGAGATAAAAAATGTTGACATCCTATCTGCAGGAAACAGTTGTTTGGATAGATACTGTTTGGGTCTCAAGAGAAGACCTCTGAGTTGCACAATTCCACACTACACGGACAGAAACGTTTGGGCGAGTTCATTTCTGAAAAGGTTGGACAGATATTCTACGACTATCACGTGTACGTCAGTCCATGCGGCGACGTTGTGAAGCATACATTCATGCTAGAGGGAGTCAATTAGAACACTTATTGTAAAACATCTGCATGTTTCATAAAAAACAAGTCACATTATTGTACTGTATGCATTGTGTTTTTGTTCTTTTTATTACAAGATTGACCATGATTTTGACGTGTTCCAGAAGCACGAGTTGAGTGGCATATTACGTCTACGCGACGTCCAACATTTTTTATTTCAAAAACAATGCCCCAGAGAAAAAATGAAAGAGGAAAATGTTGCTTAGATTTGATTCCTCTATCACCCCCTCCCCCAAGTTTGTACACGTTATTCGAGAACACACCTTGTATAGGTTATTCTATCTCAAATTGGACTATTTCAGTTCAAAGTGCGATGTAAGCATACCATTTCCAGAATAAATTTCTTCATATATATCGCTGTGGGCGGAGAAAGATGATGGATGAGCATGGCTATCGTTGTCTGCGCGATAGCGACTTCTGCACAGATTACCCGTTATTCATCGACTGACGCCTACTGCTCGAAACATCATATCCTTGGATATGCGAGTTCGTTTACTTGGAGATACAACCGCTCACAAGTTCGCATAATAAATGCTAGGCCTTGGAGAAGGTAAATTCTCCTCTGACTGAATTATTGGCCTTATATTTTTGCCTGTGGATTTTGCGATATTGTGCCATCGGTTCAGGACATTGTTAATAACGTTAAAACCATCAGTGGCCTTGTGAACTTGCATTCTAGCGCTTAAGAATGAGAGCGTGAATAATATTAACATTCAGATACAGGATAGACTTCCCGACTTCATGACAATATAGAAATCTACATATACAATCATCGATAGTGAGCAAGCTGTGTTTCATCCTATGGAGTCCCCGATTTTTTTGGAACCTCCTGGAATGCTACCCTACTGGGCCGGCTGAGGTGATTAGGCGGTAAAGCGATTGTTTTGGGCAAGATTTGAAAAGAGTGGCAGTTTTTCAATAATTTTTTTCAATTAGACTAAATAATAAAGTTTTTTCTGTTTTTCTGGTAATTTCAAAATGTAAAATGAGATTTACAAAAAAATATTAAGATAAATTAACCTTTAATTTTTTATGCATAAATTAAGCTTTAACCGCCTGAGGGGGCGGGAAAAAAATTCTTGCTTCAAGCATAAGTTATTCTTGGGTCGGCCCTACTACCACTTAAGTTGAAATCGAAAATTGGAATGCTGATAATGCTTTTACGTAATACTTATCCACGCAATGGAATAAGATGAACCTTATGCCGAACGTCATAGCAGCGACGATTCTCACACGAAATACTAAGGGACTGGAAATGTTTTTATGTCACACATTCTTATAATACCGAGCGACATGGCCTTCGAATTTAAGCTAACTACAATTTCTGATTCGATTTGCATTCGCAATGGCTATAAAGAAAACTCCGTGCTTTTTACATGATCAGTTATACGAGCTATATGTTGCTTGCTGCAGAGTGCAAATACCTAAAAAGTTCGCCTTATATGTATCACAAGGTAAAACTTTTGTTTATCCTAAAGCTTAGAGGAATGAAATTATCACGTTTTAAAGATATACCTATATTTGATATCGTCACTGTTTTTAATTCCTACATGTATATGGAATGAAGTGTGAATAAATTAGTTTTATCTTTATCAAGATCATTTTTATTCTTTTATAAACAGCAGCTTCAAATTAAGTAATACTTAAAATCACACACAGAAAACAATCTTGTTCTTGATTTGTAGTTCCAACTGAGCCGCCTCAAAACATTCGGTGTTCAACTTTGTCCTCCAAGAGCATTTATGTTTTATGGGATCCTCCTCGACCAGAAACAATGAATGGAATTCTACGTGGCTACAGAGTTATATACAAGGCTACTCAAGAAGTGTATGGTAAGCATTTAAAATATTTACGCAGAATAGCTCGGCTTCTATGTCAGCTATCCGACCGATAATTGGATGGCTTAACGGGAATACATAACCAGTTAAGCGGTCCAATTAATGCTCATCTACGTACGTTCATTAGTTCATTAGTTTTAGAGACAGGCGCTCGATGCGGGATTTCCATGCCACACAAGGTGGGCTTATAAGAGTAAAACTTTTATGTAAAGAAAAATAAACCTCTGTTAGTTTGTCTTTCATTTAATATCGTGGAGGCCACTATCCTTTTGTTACCGATTTACGAATTTTTTAAATGTGTCAAGGAATTATGAATAACCTTGTATTTCAGTCTATATCACTAAAATATAACGCAAAACATATTTCTTATTACTCGTTTGCTGCCTATTTTTTTTCTTAATTTAATCGCATGGAATTATCTCTTTCAATAAATGATAAGTAGTGATAATGTAGCCATTAATGAATTTTATTTTATATTTTTTACTACAGAAGCTCTAGAAAAGTATAAAATCGTTCAAGTTCCAAAAATATCCTTACAAGACCTTCAGATCAACACCAATTATACGATCCAAGTGGTTGCTTTTACCAATGCTGGAGATGGTGCGAAAAGTAGAACAATCCACTGTTTAACCTTTGAAGATGGTAAATTTCGCCTGGGCATCATTTATAGCATGTTGTTTTGTCTTATATCTGTCGTGTTCGATTATATCTCATATTCGAGGTGTGTTCGATCAATAAATTTCAACGCAATTACAACCATTGTTCAATACAGACAAAATTGCTAATAATTTCGGAAATACTTTTTTAAAGTAATGTTTAAAAAAAACCCTCGACTAGTTGAAAAATGGCATTTGTTAATCTTTTCTATGGATGACTGATGAATTGTCTGTGAGGGTTTATTTATACGCCAAGCTTCATATGCTTAAATTTTAAATGAAAATAGGAAATAAAATTCCATAGCTTGGGACACGACCGAGGAACTTTCGGCTAATCGCGCCAACGCTGTAACAAATTAAGCCGCTGTAGACATGGAAGCATTAAGCTATCTACATGTCCATTTGACAGTTTATGAAGCCTGAGTGGCACTATCGTTTTTATACTAAGAAGATGAATTGTCAAATTGAAAGCAGCATAAATTGGAATTATGCTGACTTTGTGTTCGCGCCATTTTATTGCTGCACGCTTGAAAACAGCCATGCCAACAGTAAGCAAGAATAAGTAGACAGTAACGATGGGGAAAAGTAAAATAAATATAAGATTATGTCCTGTTCTTATTTTGGGATTTTTGAACCATTTTTCGACGAACACAGCTTGGAGGAGATGACAAAATTAGAGTAAAAATGATTATCTCAACTAAGAAAAGTGCTAGAGAATTTAAAAGTTCGATAAGAAGGTGGCATTGACTGTTTTAACGAGCTGAAAAACGGGCTGAGTTGCAGTTTCTTAAAGTATTTATACATTTCCGAAGTTATTAATAATTGTTCATTTGTTATTGCCACTCTTCATAATATACTCGTATAATTGAATGAATAAATGATAAACGTTGATCATAAAAGCAAACATATTTGGGCAGACGACCTGGTAGCTTCTTCCTTACAGCATATCGTCGTACAGTAAAATCCACATAAATAACACCTTGGCATATCAAATCATGATGGCCGTGACTTTGCCTGCCAATACACTCTTGAATTTTTTTTGGTGGAGATGAATTTGTGTGTCTCCACACCACTATACACCGCTTACTTTCAGGAATATAGCGATGGACCCATGTTATTATCCAGTGTTACGATTTTGTTCAAAAATTCATTCCCACTCTTGTTGAAATCGTTGAAGCAGTAACGATGAAAATTGGGTACGCACTGTCGTCTGCTCTGCAGACAATTGTTTGGGTACCCATAGGGCCCTGACTTAGTGGAATCCCAAATTGTTATGGAGTATGCTGTTACTATTAACATTAAAAGCATTAATGATAAGTGTCGATGCTAATTCACGCACAAATAACTCTTCTGTTGCTCGTATGAGCTCATCAATCCTCGCAATGGTCACGTTGTTAATTGCAGCTGCTAGTCTTGCTTTGTGAGATTCAATCTTCACACGTTTGTGACCTTCCTTGAATGATTTGCACCAATCAAACACTCAAGTTTGTGACAGGCAAGAATCGCCATACTGTGCTTGAAGCCTACTATAAATTTCCGGTCCTTTCACAACTTCTTTATACAGAAATTTTATGATAATGCGTTGTTCTGCATGGTCAGATGCCATCTTGTTTTATACTAATACGGGTTACTATGGAAGCCAAATAATCCTCCTTGCCTACTGCTCACATGATATACATGATAATACGTATACCATATTTACTAACTTCATCGGCTGCACGATTGAAGCAAAAGTCCAAACCAAATTTACATTAATTGTCCCTCGTAAATGGAACTCTGCCCAAATGAATTATATATAAACGAACTGTGTCAATTAGTTTTCTGTAGTTATACACTAATAAATTTCAATTAAGTATGTTGTCTAAAAACTTTAAAACAACTTATCTCTCAAATGATTTCCTTAAAAACTTTTAAATTCCCTTATGTTTTGCGATTGTCATTAGATTATGTGGTTTACTTTATTTGAACTTTTGACAAATTTTTATCAATTACAGAAGAGTTTAAGCCTGAAATACAAATTAAAACCAAATTCATAGGTTTAAATATTTTTCTCATTTTCATAACAGTTCCCGAGGCTCCTTTGCACATAAAAGTCCTTCAGTCAGCTCCTGGTTCGGTCGTCGTCTCGTGGAAACCATCAAAGAAAATTAACACGGCAATCACTCATTTCAGTGTCTATTATAAAGCATTACGAGAAGGCCAACAGGTTTTTATCGCTAAGTAAATTTTTTCCAATTTATAAATCTGAATAATTAAAGTATTAACTTAATGTTGAATTCAACTTTTAATCGAATATACTGAAACCTCACCTAACCTACACCATACTATGGGTATTGTTTTCTTTGAATATAGATCGATTTAAACACGCAACAAATGGAAGAGTTCTCGAGAGACGCAACCGTTCAACAATCTCAGGTGGATTCTAATTTTGTGGAAGTGGTTGGCCTTAGGAAAAATCGAAATTACGCTTTTTGGGTGACGGCAAATTCTGTCTTAGGAGAAAGTCCAATGTCAACTCTCGTATCTCAGACTGCCCAAACACATTCTGTAGGTAAAAATTCTATCAAATTTAAGGCACGCCTTAAGCTTGTATCAGTATATATAACACTTATTGTACATTTATATATTCCTTAGTATAGTTCCAGCTAAGATAGCGTCATTTGATGACACCATAAAGACGCCGTGGAAAGAGGATATTGTTATGCCTTGCAAAGCCATTGGAATTCCTACACCTAACACTAAGTGGTCATTGGGGTAAAATTTATTGCTAATTATAGTTTCCGACTATAGTAAGAAAATTTACGCTGGGGAAAATACAGTACTAACATTCCTTGGTGTAGGCTACTGTTTTGCAGGAGATATAAAATGGAAGGAAAAAAACTTTTTTCCCACCTGACTCTAATGTTTGGTACGTAAAGTTATCACAGTTGTGAGCGCAGCTCCAGATAGCTCTTAAATCATTAACCTTATCGATACTATTAGGATCTTGTTTCTTCTCAATAAGAGATAAATATGGAAGGAAAAATTTCCTGCAGCATTTTTAGTCTGCCTTTTAAATATTCGCATTATGAACACTACATGTATCGGGAGTCGCTGGATTTGAAGTATAAATAAAAATGTTTATCTAAGGTAACAACTAAAGTATTTTTAATAAACATTTTGAGCTGCTTTTTTAACGTATTTATAACATGGGTAAACAAAGACTTTATCACAGGGCAACTGAGAGGGTCAAAATAGCCTAAGAAGTTTTCTAAAATAATTATAAAATATGTTGTTGGGTGTCTGGACATGGTGCCACTTGTTGTTGCTTTTCAGCACTTCGTCGAAGGAGGCAGCCATTGTGTTATCGACAAGGCCGAAGCTGCAGTCGATTTCCCACAAAAAATCCGATAAGATTTATTCATTTCTTAGTAAAATGTATCACCAATGTCTCGTGCTAACTGTCGAAAGATAGAAAAATCGTAGATCAACTGTGAATATCCTAATTTGATGGGTTATTTTCATCGCAACATGTGCTTCGTGCCGCCATTAGATTTTCTATGGTGTTAGATAATGTCCAAAGTTGCCATTTTCCTAAATCGGGACAGTTTCAATTTCCGAAGATGGGGCAGTGTTTTCTTAAGGAAAAACAATAAACATCAAAAAGAGAAGAAACTAACAAAGTTTCCACAACAGAATGGTTTTCTATAATCTGCAAGGACCCACAATTTTTCCTGTGTTGGATTAAAAGCTTCTGTTGATGGTTCATAAATTACTGCGTCTTTATTTTAATAATGTGTGATTACAAAAAAATATTTTCTTGAAATTCTCCCAACTTATGCAACTCTCCCCAATTTTAATTTTGAGCACTTATTGTCGTTTTATGATATTGTATTAAATTAATGTTAACTAGTGATTATATATGTACATTAAAAAAAGGTTTAAGAATTTAAACAAATATTTTATTTACTCTCATAAGTAAACATGTTTATTTATTTTGAAACAGAGTTACGAGGGTTGTTCAGAAAATAATACCACATATTTTTCTTTTCCACCAATAATAATAATATAAAAGCGAGATTTTGCATGCTTCAAATTTGAAGTTTCTCATTTTTATGTGCACGGCATTCCGACAAACAACGCAGATCCATAATCTCTTAAAATGGCGTTCGTGAACGACTCGCGTTACAAACAACGAGCTGTCATGTGACCATATTTTCGTCATAAATATATGAGCATCGCAAAAAGTACTGCCTGGAGTAGACATAGCAGAACCTATATTTATTTACCTTTAAGCAATGCTCTTTGCTGAGCGATGCTTAACTAGAAAATTACAGAACACTGCCTTACCAGTATTATCAGAGACATATTATGCACTTATGAACGACATGCATAAACAAGACGTGTGCGCGTGCGTTATGTGCTACGTTCATAGAAATATAGTCTACCGTTACATTTCATACATTGCATTCTTTATAAAACAAACTTAATTTCGTAACGGGATGAATTAGAAAATCCGGAACATTTTCCGGGACATCTACAAATACGGCCCACAGTACTAGAATCTAGGACTGTCCCATTAAATTCGGTACGGATGGACACACTAGCTAGAAATCATATTAGAACAAACGATGTCACTAGGTAATTTTTGTAAAATTTTTCGTATTTCCTTCCGGCAAAATATATTTCTAGGTGAGTGAAATGGAGGGGGCGGGGTTGTGGTTATTAGCAAACAGTATATTTATTTTATTTTATTTATTCGTATGATCAATGATTTTTTTTAACATTTACAATCTATCTCGCACATTATTTTATGTACCATGAAATCTTAAAGTTGCCTTTTAATTATCTATAAACCAGGTCGAAACCATTATCAGAAAAGGATCATCTCATCTTTCGTCCAGACGGATCGTTGATGATCACTAAAGCAACGGGTGAAGATTCTGGGAATTACACCTGCGTTGTATATAATGACTATGGAACAGACGATATCACTTATAATGTCATTGTACAAGGTTGAGTAGTAAATATACTATTACAGAAGTTTTATAGCGGAAGCTGTAATATTAGCAGAAACATAAAGAAGAGCAATTAAACATTAAAAACACACTAAAGAAAGTTATACTGCAACTATTTGAATAAAGCCTATAACGGCTTAGTGTAAATTATAAATTATATAGGTAGTGTGTGAATTATCATACCGATATTCGTGTAACCATCTAATTTCTCTTTCTTATAGTTCCACCATCTTCTCCAAAAGTCGAAATTATATCTAAAACGAAGTCTTCGATTCAAATACAATGGCAATACACATCCAGCGGAGGTGATCCTGTTAGAGGTATAGAAAAAAATATAATACAGTACATAAATAACATGTTAACGTTCTTTCTTGTCGCAATGAGCTTAATCGCAACTGTTTCCGCTTAATTAAGGTTACCGTTTATATTATAAAAAAGCAAGTGAACACTGGTCGACTATTGATATAAGTCCAGAACACAGAATTTATACTTTGGACAACTTGCCTTGTAGTACAACTTATCAGTTATACATGGAAGCATTTAATTCTATTGGCACTAGTGCTGGCAGTGACATAATCACCGTTGAGACTGGAGGAGCAGGTAACACGTGCAAACTATTGAAACTACAGTAGTTGAAAACAATCTTGCTTAACGACTTTTTTCTATTCCCTCATTTTCAAGGAGAAGTTCCTTCAAAGGATGTTTTGATTAAAGAGAGCTCAACTTTTGCCACTCTGTATCTGGATTCGTGGCCAACAATCGGTTGCCCAGTGAAATCTTTTAGTGTTGAATACCGGGCAACATCATCGAAAGAATGGACTCTTGTTGGAAGCAATATCTCACCTATGGACAAGAAAATTACAATTTCCGAACTTAATCCTGCTACTTGGTACATTCTACGACTAAAGGTACTTACCAATGAGGGTTCTTCGATTCATGAATACAAGTTTTCTACTCTGACCCTAACTGGAGGTAAAATTCAATAGATTTTACAAAATACTAAAAATCCGCCCGAAGTTTAATTTACTGTTTAATCAATAGATAGTATTGCACCTGAAGTATTTGAGGAAGTTAAACCAGTATATATTTTCCATCTGGATCCATGGATATTCATACCCGCCGTGGTGTTACTCATCGTCGTCATCATCGCAGCAGTCGTGGTCGTTGTGGTTGCCAAACGTTCCAATGGAAGCCTAGGGGCTCCTTCAGGTATTTTGATTGGAATAGTAACGTCAGATAATGAAGTCAGTAATTTGCTAATTACCTATCCAGAAAGTAAATTCAATTTGTAAATGTTACCGCTGCAGTACTGCAGTCACGACGGCTGAATTCCTTTATCCCTTGGCAAGCTGTCTTGCCATTGCCATTTTGAGACAATCATATCGTGTTGATGTACCATTCATGTGTGTTTAACATGTTGATGACAATAAATCGGACGAAGCTTGTGAAATGCAGTCTGCCATTCGCTTCATGAATGCAAGGAATGTGAAACATGAAATTCTTACTTTCAATGTTGTGATGCTTTATGACACTGCTCGGTCTGACACTGTGATATGATTTTGCCAAAGCTCAATATCTCAGCAAAACGTTTGGGTGGGAACAAATGATCATCTCCCCTCTACGGCCCAGACTTAAGAGTCACGCGATTTTCACCTGAAAAAGTGCCTAAATGACGGCGTTTCCTCGAAGATGACGATGTTATAGAAGTCGTGATCATGTGGTTTTTATCACAGGCAGCATCATTCAACTATGCAGGGATGCATAATGTAGTGCCTCTTATGAAAAATATCTTAATGATGGAAACTGCGTAGAAACACAGTTTTTAAAACTATGTAGAATCCAATGGAAATAAAATATTTTGTATATAAACTTTCGTTGTTAGATTTTAAATAGCCAATCAGTATTTACTTTCTGGGTATGCCCTCTACAAGAGTGGCAACAATGGCGCATTAAACTAATGAATATGCAAGACTACTTTTAGAAATCACGGCAACAGTATTTAAAACACACATGTAAAACGTAAGCTTTTTGATGACTTTAATCGAGATAAGCTCTGACGTTGATCTGAGCAATTTATAGTAGCAACTAAAATTTTTCATATGCTGCAGAGTGTACGTTTCTTAATTTCTACAAAGCAAACATTTTCAAAATTATTAATGATCATATGAATTTGTTTTTAAATTTTTATACAAAATTATACCTGCTCAGATATCAAATTTATTCAAGAAAGCCTTTTAAAATGGAAGGAACCATTTTCAGGTTGAGAGACAATCTTACAACCCTCTAGAAGTTTTCGTTCTAACTAGTTTTAAATTTTGTCTCGCTTGGTCTTTTTAGATATGGATTTGTCTTTGGCGACCAATCAAATGAATGCGTGGGTGAGAAACTCGAAAGGATTTCCTGTCGATTACGGATACTCTCAACGCTATTCTACACTCTCAGGAAGAAGCACAAAAGGTAAGTTAATGCATTGTACGGTTAGAAAGAGTTGAAATCATATCACTTATAAATTCTTTTTGAATATTTGAGACCCTTCGCCTTATGCAACTTCACGTATGATTGACTGTTATTCCGACGGAGCTCCTGGTCCTAGTGGAAATGTTACCGTATTATCATCTTCTGGCAATTCTCAAACATTAAAACACAAAAAATCCGGTAATATCACAACCTTCAACTGTGAAATTTTCGAGGTGACATGAAATGAGTATAAGCGCCATGAGCAATATTAATTCTATTTTTAAAATAAACAATAAAATAACCCTTCCCGTATAACTATACTCATTTCTTCACATATAAAATTAAAAGGATTATTTATTTTACATTAATGCAGCCGTGTTTTTCTCTTAATAGCTCATCCGCTAACTGGTTTAAGGGATACTTTAAATAAAAGTGAACCTAACTTGTAAGTATTAACTGTAGAAATATTCAGAAATTAACGTTATTATTTTAAATATGGTAAACTAAACATTATTTCTTGTTTTGGTAAACTAAAGTAGTTTACGTTTGAATATTTATTTTATGTAGAAATTTAATCATATTTGAAAATTCGTAAGATTGTTTCAACATTTAAAACATTCAGCGCAATTTTCTGTTAATTTTCTAATACAATACTCAATTTTAAATATTGATAGAGAATATAGAAAACTCAAACTGCAATAATCAATTATACAGGGTGTTTACTAAACATAGGGCAAAAATTCAAGATGCGATTCTTTAGGTTATTTTAAGAATATTTTATCCTTTTCGGAGCACCGCTTTGTTTCGACAAAAACAAACTTTTATTACCTAATATTACCTGTAAAGCTTCTTCATGTACAATAACTGATGAAAATGACTATCATCTTCTCATTGACTGCCGAACTCTTTCAAAAACACCAGGGGCTGTTTGTTATTGCATTACACCTATCAACTATCCGATTTCTCAAATCTTCTACATTTTCAACAATACGTATGAAATCTACGGATAAACTGTTTTCAATATATGCAATCAGAATATGTTTAAAAAATTTTTTTTTTTTTTTTAAAAATAAAAATTAAGCAAAAACTTCAAAAAAAAAATTTGCTTTTTTACTTTTGTCTTTCTCCGCTGAAGATGAGTACCTGGTACTCGAACTACGTATCCGGTATTTCAATTCTCCTTATGGATTAGAGTTTTCCCTTTTTTGGGAGGATTGTTTTTGTTTAAAAACCTTTATCGCCTTGTATCTTCGAAACAAAGTGGTATTCCGAAAATCAAAGGACAAAAGATTCTTACAATAACCCAAAGAATCACCCCTTGAAGTTTTGCCGTATTAGTAAACACCCTGTATATTAAGAAATTTATTATCAAAGCGCCTAAATAACATTTTAATTTTTAATACTGAAATAAACTGAATCATAAAAACTTAATTTAAAATAATCTAATATTATGTTTAGTGCTGGCAGCTCTTACATGCAGGATACACTTAGAGCATATCCCATTGACGTGGAGCAAAATGATACAACAATTATCGATCAATATGATCCTCCTCCTAAAGGTAGAATACTTACTTTTATTGATGAAAATAGGAAAGAAATACACAGCCTGGATTCGAATCAGTAAACTTCAGCTAACCGCGCTGACGCCCTAACCAATTGAGCCACTGTGAACACGAAAGCATTACGCTATCTATATGTCCTTTAGGCTGGTTAGAGCAGTTCCCTAGTTCGCAGGTTGGGACTATCTTTGCTAATGTTATAATATTCATTAAAGAATAACTGATAGCATTATTAATGAATATTACGCCATTAGGAAAGATAGTCCCAATCTGCGAACTAGGTAATTGCTCTAACCAAGACATGTACGCAGATAGCGTAATGCTTCCATGTCCACAGTGCCTCAATTGGAGGGCGTCAGCGCAATTAGCTGACGGTTCTTGGTTCGAGTCCAAGCTGTTGAATTTTCTTTCCTATTTTCATCAATAACGTAAACATCTGAGGTATGGCATTGAATTCATATTTATTTTTTGGTTTCATTTTTAATTTCTTAAAGAACAGCATTAAGTTAATTTTAAATCCGATCACTTTAACTTTTTATAATGAAACTTTTATCATCGCATTTTATTTCCTTATAATACGAGTATATACGACTTCCTTTCATAAACATTTTTTAGCTCACATGATGAAAAACGATCTCTCAGCAAGGCCCACAAGTTTTCCAATTGAGGATGGAGATCCTTTGCTGAATCATTAAATTTTTCTCCGTTAAGTATACTCCTGGTAAGCATATCCACAATAAAAGGTTCTAAAATTATTAATGCCGTTATTATTCGTACTACAGTGAAACTTTCCATAGCGGACACCTCCTAATAGAGGACACCTCTAATTAAAGGGCAGTTTAACAAGTCCCGGTCCCTTTAATAGGAACTCTTGTTTTCCCTCTAAATAAAGGACACTTCTATTTAGCGGACAAAATTCATGGTCCCATTGGTGTCCGCTATTTGGAGGTTTCACTGTATTGGTTAATATATACTTGCGCGTATTTGGCCTACAAAGGTAACTTTGCACTTATCTTGAAAAAAAAAGAACATTCAACGTAGCGTAGAACATTCTAATAAATATTTCCGAACTGTTGCCAAATAAATCGAAACTGTTTGGAAATATTTATTGGAATAGCCGCTAGGCAACGTTGAAACTTTTTTTTACTATAAGTGCAAAGGAGCCCCGGATTACAGTATACTATCAATTTAGTTCCCTAAGTAATCATTCACCTGTAAGTCATCTGATTACACTATACTACGCATTTACACTGTATCCATTATCTTAATAAAACGAAATTATTTTACCCAATTTTGATGCTCTGAATCGGAAAATTATATCAATTTGTCGCTATCACGTAAGGATTTTAGCAAAATCACAATGAAAATATTACTCAATTATGCAGTGTTATTAGGCATATTAATATTTTTACTCAAATAGTTTTTATTTTCATTATTATCATATTATTCACACAAAACGTTAAAGTACAAATTTTTGAAACTGAGCACATTTTCCACTGTACGTATTTCATTAAAGCTGAAGTATATTGGCGACACAGTCCTCATCAAAAGAGCATAACTGAGAGCTATACCAAGTCTTGTCATAAATCTTATGTTTAATTTTTTAATTAAAAAATATTTCTGTTTATCTTTTTCTTTTAGAAACGTCTCGATAACGATTCCGGAGGCTAGATATTATGAACTATGGATGTGTGTACTTCTTTTTCCTACCTCTGAA
Source organism: Rhysida immarginata (assembly GCA_023313115.1). Taxonomy (NCBI): domain Eukaryota; kingdom Metazoa; phylum Arthropoda; class Chilopoda; order Scolopendromorpha; family Scolopendridae; genus Rhysida; species Rhysida immarginata. Next base: position 1,785,453 of record JAHWFO010003935.1, on the reverse strand, counting down.
TGTTACAATTTTTAAAAGCTTATTCAATACTTATATATTCAAAAATATGACGACTTTCCTATAGCATTAAAAATGCATACTTGTATAACTAATAACAGTTACAAGATAATTTTTTCAATCTTTGAATTGTAATTCCATTCTTATTAAAGGTGAATAAAATATGTTCTCTTGCACTACTTCACAAATTTCTTATTTTCATTACAACGGTTTAAGAGTTAAACTGATTTTAATGGAAGCTAAATATTCAGTTATTACAATGATAATTCCACTTATTTATTAGAGCTCTTTGAAATACAAGTTCAAGATGTATAAGGGTTGGGTAAAATGTGAACACATTAAAAATGTATTCCTGTTGGTTTCAGAATTATTAATAATGAGTTTGCCCGCTTCGCTCATGTTGCATACCAGTTTATTACATTTTGCGTGCAAGGGCAGTTAAGTACAAGCTATTTGTAAAATAGATGACCTCTCAAACTGCCAAATGGAATATATCACTGGTGGCATTTACCAGGGGCATCTATGACCATAACAGCTCAATTGTTTGTTGTTGCAAGAGCAGAAGAATTCATCGTTATGAATGCACATACAAAGCGTGACGAGATTTCAGTGGCGAAGATGAATACTGGTCGAATGCCAAAATTGAACGCTATCAAGGATTGTGTCCAAAAAATACAAAAATGATATTTTTCTTAAAAATCGAATTTACAGCTAGAAAGGGTGTTAACTAAAACCATTTCAGAATCAAAGCAGGAATATGTTATTCATAGTGGAGTGGCTTTTGAATCGTGAACACATCGTTTATGTTTATTTTTTTGATACTGCAACGGCTAAACTTAATGTCCATCTACCGTAAACTTACATTATTATTAATTTTTGGAATAACTGTAACATCTCTAGATTTTTTTAATTTTAAAAATATTTTATATTAAATTCAAGAGAGTATTTTAAGAAGGGATCTTTTTTCACATAATGATGAAACTTTAAGAAAAATTCTTTCAATGAACTTATTTGGGAAGTTATTCGATACTAATCCGTTACGTAATATTTTTAATCATATACGTGATAGATTACTTTCAAAACTTTTAATCATGCTAAAAGATGGTGTACTGAAAGTAATGCTAGTCGAGAACATACGATTAACAACATGAGACATCGACAATCGGCAAGCATCTAGCGAAGGTGTAGCCTACATTTCTTCGGACAAATATTACCCTAGCTTAATAATTACCAGAAGGCTGACAGACACAAGTGGTTATCCATAAAATGCAAGTTGTAGAGTTAGGTTGACGATAGTCAGCCTGAAAAAAGAAAGGCACAAAAAAGAAGCAAAGATAAAAAAAAGAGGGATATCACATTACCCAGTAGTCCGGGAAGGAAATTTTATCAACGTCTTCAAAATTGATAACCAGAATGTACCTCGGCTTCCGATATTTCGTGTGCCAGTTCATACACAGCGAGTGCTTCTGGTTCTCCGCAATTTGAATAATCGTTTTGTAAAGCACAGCTCCTTGTTGTTGGCAAGGGTACTTTTGCGGCCCGTAAGAACAATTAGACTGAACTTGGCCTTCTTCGTTTTGATCAGTTCATACGTCAATACATGAGGCATATTTAATTACATACTTAAATATTAGTGACTACATCAATTGACATCCAGTGATTCGTCGTCAAGTAGCAACCACTGATTAAAGATAATTAACTGATTAAAGTAGTCTCAACCTTATGAATTAAATTGAATAAAGAACAATTACTCATGCTAGAAAATTCTTTTAAATCTTAATTTTCGAAATGCCAATACGAACAACTGGGTCCAGAACATTCAATGAAGAAATAACAATAAAAGATGTATTATCCTTCTTTAAAGTCATTCGAAAATCCAATGATTTCGTAACTCTAAACAGTGGCATAAAAACTTCGTCATAAGGAATTGGGAACAATTGGTCAAAAATTTTTATGACTAATGAACTGTCAACATCATTGTCCGTCCATATTAGACCAGGAGCCAGACTCGTTAGATTTAACCGGAAAGATCTAATTCAGTTAACTATCTCATTTCACAGTTTTGCCCGTAGGAAATGAGAATCTGTCGGTCTGGCAGTCCAAAGCGGTCGGACTTAAAAATGGCGGCCCTTCAAAATCCGGAAAAATTGACTTCAATTTAACCGGTACGATCTATTTTTGGTTCATGGTTTTTTTCTTAGATTACTCCACCCTAATTAAAATTTCATCGGTCTGGCATTTGAAATCGGCCGGAAAATGACTGCCAGACCAATCCAAAGTTTGGTAAAAATTGACATCCATTTAACCGGAATGATCTAATTTTACTTTTTGAACCACATTTGTACCTAACTGCCTACCTAACAAAAGGATAATTTAGAAAATATCTCCAAGAATCTGAATATGCGGTCTCCATTCTTTGTTTCTCATAGAAAATTAGTTTTTATGTCATTTTTCCACACTCTCTCTACAGAGCACTCAGATTGAATAATACACATTGAGATTTGTCTGTCACTAAAAGACAGTCGACTACTTCTCCTAGGCTTAACAAGCCTTTACACAAATCTTGGTTTCGATGGCAGCTTGGACTTTCCTCACCATGTCAGTAGGTGATTTTTATACGGTGGCTAAGCTTGGTTCTTCTCCCAGTCCACTTTTGCTAACCTGGCTTAATATTGTATGAAATGGATACCTTGGACCGAATTTTGTGGTCTTTGTTTAATGCTGCCCTTGACAAATTCAGTTCATGTTGTCAATTTTATGCTGTCATGTCATGTAAGTTAATAAAAATCAGAATGCTATATCCGTTGAAATGGTAAGGTTTACTATTATTAATAAACAAAGAGTTTCTTTAAATAAAATATACGGCGTCCTTCTTATTTGAATCATATGCAAACTGTATTAAATTTATTGAAAAAAGCGGTATCAAAATCCAAAATAGCATTTACTTTGCATGTTGATTTCTCATTAATTGTAATTCACACTGTATTGGTTGAATCATTTATGAATACTCTCACACGGAATGAAGAGAGAGAGTATCGATCGATTCAAGTTGAATTCCTCCCGTTCGAGTACATTAATTCCCGGCATTCTTCCCCCGCCAAAGATGAGTGTTCTATTAACCTGCTAGATTTTCAGTACTATTCCAGAAAACAATCATCATTAGACGCCGTTCAAATATCCACATTGATTGTTTGTGAGGTAATTTCTATCAACAAGGCAATGGCACTGTCTGTGCTGTTTCTTTGTGCAGCACTGATCGGAACACTGGCCGACGCTTTGCATCACTCAGACGAACGTAAGTAAATCAATTGCATTTGCAAACAAATTTAAACCCGTTCTTATTATATTGTACACGAATTAAACAGATACTAATTTTCTTTCATCTTCCTGTATAAGAGAATTAAAAATTGCCCATTATGGGAAAAACATTTAAATTTTAAAACTAAGAAGGCAGAACGCATGGCAGAATTCAGTATGCATGTACGCTGCCATTATTGTCGCACTGAACGATGGGAAAGATCAGCATCACCGAGGACAAGTAAAAAGCAAAAAATAAATTATAAAGTTTTTACTATTAAAATTAACATCAATAATTGAAAAATACCTTTTTTCCAGCTTTCAATCATTTTAATGCTATACATTTTTCAATTCGACTTCAGCAATCTTAGTTTGCGGAAATACAGATATTAGATTTACCAACTAAAAATATTTAATTCCTTTCCTCAATATTATGAAAAGCCCAAATAAATGAGAGAAATTTTACACCATAGGCAATTTTTAATATTTGAGAGCGAAAAGAACATTAAAAAAACCCAGAAAACTATGAACCACAATAGTAATGATACATATTAATATACTAGTAGATTGTATAGTTAGTTATACGAGGTACGTCCGGAAAATAAGTTCCGTTTAGTAAAAAATTTCGTACAAAAAATCTTTATACCTTGAACTATGTTTCGACATAGGTTCCACCACTTCAGGGGCACTTATCATAGTTGGTCGCGAGTGTTTGCATCCCTCTTCATAAAGAGTTGCCGCCTATGATGTCAACCACGTGGTGACAGCTTCTTTCACTCCATCATCGTTGTTGAACTTCTGGCTACCAAGTGTAAAAAGGGGATAAAAGTCGCTAGGTCTGACTTCATCTCGAAAGCGTTAAATCAGCAGAAGGATTTTCATCATTTAAATGTTCACCAGAACGCTTCGCTTCTGTTGTTCCTCTTCCAGTATGTCTTTAGCCGGGTAAGGTGGTAAAATGTGATCCCGCGGGAAATGACTTAAGTCGCACAAAGTTTTGTAACCCTAAAAAATAATTTTTTTGACGCAGTTCATAACCCCCTCCCTCTTCCTACATAGCCAAGAAAGTTAAATTAATTTGTTTGACAAGTTTATAAATCTTTGTTGTAACAAATATGTAAATAAAAAAGTTGCTAATATTCTATAAAATTTTTTTGCTTTTTTGATGTCAAATTCCAATTCGAAAAATTATTGAAGATATCAATAATTTTTTCCACCATTTACTAATGATGATGGAGCCCTGAAAAAAAATTCTCAAATGAAGCAACCTAATCGTAGATTACGGCAGTAGTCGCATTCAATAGCTTTCACTTAAAGGACAGTGACTTTGTCTTTGCTTTTGAAAAGCAAAGAAAATAGGTTTTCACTGTGAATGAAACCGGAAATGAAAAGATGACTTTTGCTTAAGGTTGTTAAAAAGAAGGTGGCCTCTATCGGCCGATTTCTCTCAAAAGCACTCGCATTGCCTTCTGGGATTGTGACATCACCTGGAAGGTTGGCAGCAGGCGATCCGCCCCTTTTAAAATAACAAAGCTGAGATGGCTGGAGTTCCATGTGCTTTTGCTAATTATAAACGCAATTATTTATTATTTTTAGTCCAATATTATAATATAGAGTGGATTTATTATATTTCCATGCATTTATTCTTCTCATGGCAATAGATACGAGCAAACCCCCCACCCCTTCTTATAATGAAAAAGAGGACACTCGTAACAAGCAGGAGAATTCCTGAGCAGGAGATCTGCTCTTGATGCGAGTGTTAAAACGCAAAAATCCAACAGATTGCACTACCAGAAAATCGAAAGTTAAGAGAAAATTTGAAACCTTACGTCAATAATCTTATTCCTACTACAGAGGCTGATTCTATGTGAAGATCTTGTGGAGAGTCGAACCTTTACAAATGGCAGAAGAACGAGCTTTCAGGCGATAAATTTCGGAGACATTTCAGTGAAGTCGCTGGATGCGGTACCGATGAATAAACGAGCCCAAATGAAACTTCGGAAAGCGGAGGCATAGTACGCTATCCCCTTTGTACTCTTCAACAGGCGCTGTTGCAGTGAAGTTGCGATAGTCCAAAGAAAGAGTTGCAGATAGCAAAAGGGAAGCGAAAGAGGATCCAGTAGGGTCACAAACTTCGTTCACATAGATATGAATCAGCCTCTATTCCAAACTGATACGGTAAATAACCATTCTCGCGCAGTAAGCGAACTAATAGAATTCCGAATAAATACAAATTAGTTTTACCTATTATTATTTGTAACTACTTATCTAACAAATAACCGTATAATACAATTCACTAACGGAACACCATTCCTTTTGAAATCAGAATGTAACTCGTTTACTTTTCTTAACCATGGTAAGCAAGTTTACCATTCATAACCAGATCATGGAATTTTTCCTTCCCTTTTCTACTGTGTAATTAAGACAAGCATGCTCAACATTGATAACTGATTATATTGATTTATTATGCGATCACCAGAATGAAAACTACATTTGTTTTACCTTCCCTTTTGTGATGCTTTTATAATAATAATTTATAACCGAGATCATAATTTCTATTTCACAGATTTTTGCCCTGAAATTGTCGATTCCTTTCAAGAGAAGTTACTGCATCCAGGTGAAACAGTAACTCTGATGTGTAAAGCTAAAGGTATCCCTATCCCTGAAATTGAATGGACTTTGGACAATGTTCAAATCGCAAAATATACTAACATGGAAGTTAAAACAAGCATTGATACTTTCAATAACGTCGTCAGTGAATTGATTATTTCCAACATTAAGGTTGAAGATAGTGGTATTGTTAAATGCAAAGCAAAGAATACGGCAGGAAAATCTGATTACAGGGCACGCATCAACGTTTACGGTAACTAGTGAATACGTAAACATTAAATATTTATTTGTGTCACTAAATATGAAATTTATATAAAACCCTTGCCTCATGCGTGCGTGGAATATATATTAATTATTTTAGGTGTCGAAAATATTTAACTACAATACGTTACAATTAAATACGTATTTAAAAAAAACTGACTAAATTATGTATTTTTTTTTCTTTTTTTGACAGGGAAATTATCCGTTCGCACTAATATGAAAGTACATGTGATTGCAGAAGAAACAGCTGAAATTGATTGTCCGTTCCATGGTTACCCATTGAAAACTGTTTTTTGGAAACAAGGTAAGTAATATTAAAGAAACATTCTTTTCACGATGTCTCTATGGATCCAAATATTTTCTTATCTTGATAATGTGGTGTCAATAATTTCGTGAGAGCGGTTACGTAGAACGCCGTAATCTTGTTTTCCGTTCTAAAGCATTGAGACGATATCTTCCGAGAAACAGTTGTGCTGGTTATTGCAACTTCATGCAAGGACCTTATGTATAATGCCGAATATTAATCTGTACGGCTATTTCGGTAACTGCAGACCACTGTAATCTACTGTTGTTCACACAACCGCATATGTAGACAAATGGCTTGTCGTCATGAAGCAGCTATAGGTGATAGTAAAATGCATTCGGGATATAGAACATACCAGCGTTGTACACAAATAATTGACTCGATCGCAAATTTTATTATTATTACCACCCTTATATTAACTCGCTCTTGGATCTTGTGAGATGGTACGGAACCTTTCAGTAGAATTTTGAAGCACTTCCGCTTTTCCATTCGCTTTTAAATTTTGCATACAGGTTTCTTCTTGATGACAACACATTTTAGCAATTTTTCTTTCCAATTTCGATTTTTTTTCACACAAAAAAAAATTAAAATAGATTTATTTTTCCTGCATGTCTATGGAGTTTTATTTGCGTGGAGCAGTTTATGACGTCAGAATTAGTTTTGCCAATAAGATTGTTTCTTCTAAATGATAAAATTCAAACTTTCATTTTGAGAATAAGGATGGTAAAAATGCTTCATTTATTAGAAACAAGGACTATTCGTTAAGTTATGATAAAAATTTGCACAAAAAAGTTTCGTTTAATCGTTTCCGACGAATATCAATAAGTATTCCTTGTTGGCTCTTTTTAATGTTAATAAATTTCAGAACAGGTCAAGTAGAATGCTGTATCTTCTCAAAAGGAGGTAGGACTGAAGAGATGTAATTTATCCGTTGATTAGATTACATTTACAAAAATTACGATTTGGGTACTTATGCTTTTTTTAATCTTTCTATTGAATTTTTGAAATTCTGGTAGGTTGAAATAATTTTCACCTTGTCAGAGTTGTGCTGGTGATTATAACCCGAATGAATAAATACAATATTAGATTAAGTGAAAATAAAGAAGTTGAATGTCATTTTAACTGAATGATTCATTTCTTTGAGGCAAGAATGAGGAGTATGTAGGCTATGTACGAAGGAGTTCAGAATCCCGTCAGCATTCCTAATCCACCTTTTTACTTTCGATTTCACGGGCGCGGCCATCTTTAAGTTTCGAATGCGTCCGCCATTACAATATTTATGTATATTTTTACACATACGGTGGCTACGTTTTGAGCTCTCGGGTCTTTCGATTCCTCTCATCCACTCTTAAATTTTAGCATTACTGCCTATAATGTCGCATCGTTAATTAAAGATACCTAAAAATCGGATATTGTGTACAACATTCCTGCTCTAATTTTAATATTTACGGCAAGTGATGAACATGAGTTACATGTTTATGTCGAGTTGCGATTGCATTCTTTAGTCTATTTACAACGCGATTGTATAGGCAGCATGATGGTATATAAAAAAAAATTGACAGCATTTGTAAAAATGTCTTTATTCGCTTACTTTAAAACCTGTTCATAATTATATTTCAGATTATGAACATAAATTAATTCTTCAGAATGTGTGATGTGAAGTGCGCACCTGTTTCATATTTCGACATTTATAATTATTTTATTGAATCAAAAGCATTTGACCATGAACAAATGAAAGCATATAAGAACTTAGAGGCATAAAATTATTTTCTAAGTGTATTTCTTGAGCCAGTGTATTATCACAAAAGCAACATATTACATATCTTAAACCAAAGGTCATCTATTCTTAGTGAAGTAAAAATACAAGGTTATATTGTATAAAAACTATTACAAGGCCATCTGTTCTCAGTGTCTTGTATTGTTACAATAAATATGAATGATGCAGGTCAAAATTTAAACAATACTAAATTTATTAAATATAAGAGTATGGTATTTCGAAGCTTTGACTTCAGATAACAAAGCGTCTGCTTCGAAACGCGTTTTGGCTAATTTTCAATAACCGCACAATCGCACGATACTGAATGAAGTTTTATTAATTTAACCATTACTTCTTAACCATTACTGGGACTAAATAGAAAAGGGGGTATATATCTGTTTGTTAGAGGAGGGATCTGGGGGATGCAGCCTGCTAAATAAAAAATCCACTTCGCTTGGTCGCATTCAATCATCGCGGATAATGAACATTAACAAGCGTATTTAATAAAGCTCATATTTAATCAATTTAGTATTGTTTAAATTTAGACCTGCCTCATTCATAGTGTAATAATGTTAACTTTGCAGTACACAGCCTTAGTGGGTTTAATAACTTTGTGAAATGTGAATAAATGATAAGTAGTTATTTACTGAAGCGGCCTTAATGTATTTTCCTTCCTACTAATACACTGCTTCGATGCTCAATTACATTCTTCCTCTCTCCATTTTCTAAGGAATTTTGAGCGTTTGAATAGACAACAACTGCACAGTACGAACCCATGCTGAATTAAAAGTCAAAATGTAAAGCAAATACAAAAAAGAACCAAACTAAGGCACTACGAAGGCTCTGAGCTATAGCATGGTCTCCTTTCATTCATCCATCGCTGTGGGCATGTTATAATGGCGGACGCACAGTGAGACATCTGGCGGATTCTGATGACAACATCAGACTTGCAAAAGGTGGATACAGAGTCCAGTCACATTAATGTGACCATCTGTCAGTAGCCAGAATAACCACCTTTCGCGGCGCGGACAGCTGCGAGACGGGCCAACACTACCTGGACAGAAGGCCTGCGCACAGAAACGTCATAAATTGTTACATCACACAAAAGCGGCTATTGCTAATCGTATTTTTACCAATAATAACTCCTAAATTTGGCTGTTTGACGATGATATAACAATGTATGACATTTCTGTGCGCAGGCCTTCTGTCCAGTAGTGTTGGAAGAGAGTCAATAAGGTTCTGGAAGGTATTGACAGGGATGTGAAACCATGCCGACTCCAGTTCCGTGGCGAGCTGTCGTAGGTTGCGCGGTGGAGGATCCATGGCGCGAACAACCCGACCGAGGTTGTCCCACAGATGCTCTGTGGAGTTTAAATCCGGGAGTACTGTAAACGCATCCTCGTGCTCTTCGAACCATGCACGGACACTGCATGCAGTATGGCACGTCGCATTGTCCTGCTGGAAGATGCCATCGTGCTGAGGAAACACAATCTGCATGTAGAGGTGGACATGGTCCGAAAGGACAGATGCGTACTTCCATTGATCCATGGTGCCGTCCACAATGATGAGTGCACCCAGAGAATGCCATGAAAACATTTCCCAGACCATAACGCTGCCTCCTCCGGCCTGGACCATTGCGGCACGTGTTGCAGGGTGTTTGTTTTCTGACGCTGATCGCAGTACACGCCATCGCCCATCTATCCGATGGAGAATAAACCGCGATTCATCGGAAAAAGCCACGTTTCGCCACTCTGTTGCTGTCCAGTTGCGGTCTCGCGTGCAAATGTCAGTCGTTGTCGCCGGTGAACAGCCGTTAGCATTGGTGCACGAACTAGTCGTCTGCTACGGAGCCTCATACGCAGCAACGCTCGCTGAACTGTCGTTGAGGATACACGTTTGGTACCCCCCTGGTTCATCTGGGAGGTCAGTTGGTCCACGGTTGCACGTCTGTTCGCTTGCACGCATCTCCGTAGCCGTCGTTCACCTCTGTCATCTATGGCCCGTGGTGCCCCACACTTGGTACGTCGCAGATTTGGGGTATTGCCATTCTGCCATGCACGGTACACTTTCACCACGGCGCATGGTGGTCCAAAATCCCGAAAAGCTGGCCAAAATGTCAAAAATTATTTGATTTACACGAAAGTTGGTATATTGGGGTTTTAGAGGTCGCTGATTACGAATCTGAGATCCAAATAACTGAAAACAGCATAACAGAACCAAAATAGCAAACTTGAATACCAACAAATGTCTAAATTTGGCAAAAATTGATATATTAGGAGTAGGATCTTTCATGTCGCTGTGAAGGAAAAAATTAAAATATTATACATTGTGACAATTATTGAGCTATATGAAGTAAAAAATTTGAAAACTTTTGAACAATTGGCGAGATTCAGTTAAAACTTGGCGGTTGAATGCAGGGACTGTTGGGATTTTTTTGAGCATGCGCACTTGTATTGTTGTACTTTATTTTTCGTTGAAAATGTCGAAATACAGCCCGATTGCGGCTCAAAAAAAATTTGCGAGGGAGTACAAACTGAAGACAACCGGTCCAAGTATAGCAATCAAAACTCTGATTTAAAAGTTCGAGAGAACTGGTAGCATTTGTGATGACAGTGTTGGCCGTATTGGTAGTCGATCAAATGTGAAAACGCCTGAAAATTTCGAGAAAATTGATGTCAAGCATATCGAACATGTTATGAACTAAATCCGAATATCTGTAGTTAATTTTAACATTTGAATAAAATAGTTTTTTAAAATTTGATGGTTTATTTCATATAGCTCAATAATTGTCACCCTCTATATATTTCGTACATTTAAAAAAAATCTTTATTTTAAAGGCAAATATCGAAATCAATGTCAGAATCGCAATGAATGTTAGAATCAATTTCGGTTCCTGAAGATTCACTAACGAAATCGCTGTATATCTCATCTGTAGTTGCACTATGAATCGTTGGAGATTCTAGTAATGCAATGGCTTCTGGTAATAATGATTTTAATGGCTTTTGTGACACTTTTCTTAAGCTAAAAATATATGGATCAGAAGTGACCATCAGCCGATTGAAAATATCGTGCATGGTATATTCTCTTGAGCACTTTCACGAGAAATCTTCACGAAATCTTTTTAGATTATTAAGGAAACACAAACATACAAATAAACAAATGTGAAATATATATAACATTCACAACTGTGCGTATTACGAATAATATTATAACCCTATTCATAGTAAGAGATTTTCAGACAGAATATCTGTATCCACTGTTCTACAATTCGATCTGTTTATTTTTCTAGTATTTACTAAACTCGATGATTATGGAAGTAACTCACAAAATGTAACTTTCTTAGTTTTCCTTTACTATTGGTAGATGAATGATAGCTGAACTTATAAACGATAAGTACTCCTATGAGTTACACGCAATTTAAAATAAATGCATTTACCACTTTATACTGAACGACATTTATTTCGGCGATGGAAATGAAATTAACAAACTTACCATGAATTCCGGATGTTTGGAATAACTGAACAAGAGCAGGTAAACAAAATGGAGACCACGGGTGAAAAGTACACAATGCAAGAGAAATTTAAACATTTGTTGACGTAATGCTTTTCCTACCTGAAACAAAGGTTAAAATATCGCTATATTACACTTAATTATTCTTCTCTGTGTTCTCAAACTGCAACGTTTCAATATTCCCTAGAGACTAGAATTTTGGGACATCCTGTATTTCTCTCATTCTGTTTTAAACAGCCCACACCCAAAACTTTCCCCTTAAAATAGAAAATTGACAGAATTTCTTTGATTGGATAGAAGAGGTGATAAAAGCGATTCAATTGTCATATCTTTTATAATATACTCGCCCCTGTTGAATAATGCCCATTTAGTGCCTTTAATCAACTGTCTTAATAAATAAAAAAACAGCCAAGTAAAATTGAAAACATGTTCTTTAAAAAAGGGGAGGGGGGAGTAATTTTTTTTTTTAAATCAAGCTTTATGATGTTTGAAGAACTTTCTTTTAGATGAAAAATTTTACATTTCAGATGGCATGGTCCTTCCAGTAAATCAACGGCAAACTCCATTTAAAAATGGAACTCTAACCATTCAAGACGTGCAGCGTCGAAAAGATGCAGGAAATTATCAATGTATTGTTGAAGATTTTGAAGGCATCAAAGCAAATGGAGATGTTGAATTAATAATTATGGGTAATATTTAAGTAAATAATTCTCTCATTAACGTTAAAATTCTAAACAGCATTAAAGAATTGACATGTTTCAGTACCTCCAAAGATATCGCCGTTCTTCTTCCAAGATGAACAAATACGCGAAGGGACGAGAGCACGAATACAGTGCGTAGTGAGTGAAGGAGAATCTCCGATTGAAATAACATGGCTTAAAGACAACAGCGCTATACCTTCAGATTTAGGAGTGACAATCCGTGACGTGGACGAGTTCTCCAGTGTTCTACTTATTAATGCCATTGCTTCTAGACACAATGGCAATTACACCTGCGTTGCTAGCAACGTCGCCGGACGAACTTCGCACACAGCTCCTCTTTTTGTCAACGGTAATAAACTTTCTCTCATTACGGTTTTCTTTCTCTCTTTGCTTTTCAGTTCCTCCGAAACTTTTACCATTTGCCTTCCAAGATGACCAATTCTTCAGGGGAATGAGAGCATATATAGTATGTGCCATAAGTCAAGGCGATTTACCCATTCACTTTAATTGGCTGAAAGACAGTCGTCCTATTCCTCCATCTCTTGGAGTGACGACAAGGACTATAGACGAGCATGCCACTTCCCTAAGCATAGATAGTGTCTCTTCTTCTCACACTGGCAACTACACTTGCATCGCCAGCAATGCTGCGGCCAAAACGTCACATACGGCACAACTTTTAGTCCATGGTAGTAAGTTTCTATTAACATTCCTAATACATGTATTTCCAGACTAAAGTTATCTATGATTTTTAATGAAAGCCATGATATTAAATATTAAACAAAATAATATAACAAAAATTAATCAGTTTAAACGGTTAAGCGATAAACACTACTTTTTCCGGTTTGCTTTTACCAACTACTGACATGTTATTGTACAGTACAAGGTGGCCACTAGAATTAAAAGAGTAATTAAAACAGCTAATATGAATTAACCTTTCTTCTCTACCCAATGCCCTTTAATAGCAGTGAAGGTTTATCTATACGAAGAAGCCACGTTTATTGCCTTTTCTTTATTACCCATTCTTCCGTAGGTTTTTCCATATGTAATATTAGTACTGGCATAATCATAGAAGGTACTGGTTTTTGAAAGGCTATTTTATACAGTATATGATCTTCGATAAATTAATAAATCAAATCTCTTAACAACAAACGAATAATTTATTCTAAAATCAATAAACGGTAAAGTCTCTTATATAATAACGTTATAATGAATATTAACGAGAGAATGTTTTAGCTTAGGACAATTTAAGGAGGAAAAAACGAAAAGAAAAATTCCGCGATCTGGGATGAAACCAGGGACCATGAATATCCGTCTCTTGCTTTTATCACAGAGCTCTGTTAGAACATTTTCTCCCGATTTGCGGCTGGTGCCTGCTCTGCTACACTGGAGACGCCTTTGTTCTGGCCCTGTCCACGATAGCGCAGTGGTAATTTTTCCATTCCAGATGCTCATATCCCCGATTGGATTCCGGAAATTTTTCCATTCGTTTCCCTTCATTAAAAATCTTATACTTTATTAATGATTTGAGGAGATAACTGATATAAATTTGTCTCATAGAACACGGTGGTTAGGTTCTTGTTATATACAGTACAAAGCCGCATTAAGTGAGACCAAGTCCCCTAAAAATTTTGAAGGGAAAGAGAAAGAATTTATGTATTTACATGCATTAAAGAATATATGTTACTTTAAAGACACCTATGACCGGTCTATGACGAAAATCATTTCTAACAGTGTCAGATCGAAATCGGTTATTGTCGTGGGAGGATTATCGCAAATCTGTAACCATGCGAGAGCGAAGCCGTGCTGTGGAAGACTCACGTTTTACGTGAATTAACTGACTGGGTATAGAGTATAATTTTGGAAAAAACTTCAAAAGACTACAAGCTTTGTTTTATTTTGAACTACGTAGTCTATAGCAATTATACATACGACATATACAACTCAGGCCCGTAGTCAGGGGGGGGGGGGGATCGAGGGGGGTCGACGACCAACCCATTATGGAAAAAGGTCCGACTCAGTGGAATTTTTGAAAATCGATCCCGCCAAGATAATGTCCTGGCTACGGCCCTGCAACTAAGACTACAGTGGGAAGTGGTATAGAGGTTGAGCTACAGTCCAAGTCCTACAACTCATCAACACCTTGAAGCATAAGAAGCACCAGCACCTCGTCGAAGCCATGGGTCATAAAATGCGTGTTTTTGTAAATCACAGCAAAGGCAACCATATGAAATTTAAAAGGTTTATATTTTTGATTGATACTGTATTATTTCAGCTATTTTAATCTTATGAATGTAAGCAACTTAAATCATATCACTCCTGTTTGCATGTTTGCAATAGAGAAACGGTTTTATACATGCTGGCTGATATTCTTTATAATAATTTAAAACTTATCGCTTGGGTCGGTGGTTTTGTAAAATTATAATATTACACAATGTATAGGCAACATTATGCCTGATACATTTAAGTTCTCTAGGTGTTTTATTTTTCTTTAAAAATACAAGAACTAGTCATAAATTTAGCAACGATAAAAAGCGATCGCCACATTTCCGCTGATGAAATTATTATTTGAAAGAAAAGTAAAGGAGTGGCTTTTTGAGCGTTACATTAGAAGTTTGACTTTTCTTCAGATAACTCTTCTAAAGATTTTTCCAAGCGAGAATGCTAATTATTTACAATGATTAACAATGCTACTTGCAAATTTTAATTTAAGACTGTATTTCTTGTTTTACCCATTTCATATTACTACTACTAATAATAATTATATTTGTTTAGAAATAATAATGAGAAAAATTATTTCAGTCAAAATATTTCGACTACGATACCTGCAGGCTGAATGTCGAATACAATACCACATTCATTAATGTTCTAATTCTAATAAAATGATTTTTATTTCTTTTCAGATTAAACTTTCAGTTCATGTTAAAGAATTAAATTTTTCCTTTTTTTAGATAATTTTCTAACTTTTCCCCTACCAGAATTTTATCAGCTTATAAGAGCTATATGAACTCTCTCAAAATTTTCAGGAATTTGTCAAACAGAATAAAAGATGGTATTTACTAACGAGGTGGAATAACCTACACCATCAGAATATCGCTATTATTTTCTTCAATTATTATTTACTTTTTCCTATTTTTTTTAGATTTTTTTTCCTGCGAAACCTGAAATATAATTATTTCCATTAATTTCAGTAATCCCGAGAATCATTCCATTTAAATTTCCACTGAATATCCTCCAAGGAAACCCTGTCCGTGTGACTTGTGTCGTCGACCAAGGCGACCTACCCATAGAATTCAAATGGCTCAGAAACGGCATCAGCGTTTCTGCTATAGACGGTGTTGCGACCAGAACCATCGACGACTATTCGAGTCTTTTAACAATTGCAAATGTCGATCCAATGCACTCAGGCAGCTACACGTGCCTCGCAATTAATGCAGCTGCAAAAGTCAACCACACGACCCCGCTTATTGTTCATGGTAATAATATTTCTTCTCTTTATATTTGTCTTTCTCCCCTCTTTTTTCTTACAGTCCCACCGAAGGTAGTTCCGTTCTCTTTCCAAGACGACCTCTACTTGGAAGGGATGCTTGTGCGTGTCTCGTGCGTGGTTAGTCGAGGGGATTTGCCTCTGGAGATCACGTGGCTAAAAGACGGTCGAACGATTCCCGCTGAGCTTTCCGTTAATATTCGAGATTTTGACGACTATTCCAGCGTTCTTTCAATAGATCCCATTTGTGTAAATCATACGGGAAATTACACCTGCTCAGTCGGAAATCATGCTGGAGTTGCCTCACACACCGCTAGATTAATTGTCAACGGTAAATGTTCTTCAAAGATGTTCTTTCCTACTGAAAATATATCACTTAATAAAAATAGAATTATCATGTTAATTTTAGATATATATTTCTTATCGTATTTTATGGCACTAACCTAAAATGTATTCTTTACTTGAGAATTTCATAAGACTTCTTGATAAGTAAAAACATAATTTAAAGGTCGATTGAGGAAAGTGTTTTGTTACATTCTTGTGTTCATGAATGACGCGATTTTCACATTTTAGATTAAACGAGTAATTATGCACATTGAAATGATGAAAGCATTATGCGCAGAGAGAGAGAAAGAAAAAATTAATAACGTATTGAATTCTGACAGAAATTCATGGGAAGACAATCTACACCTTTCCAATTTTCACGGTACTTATCCACAACATTTTCATATCAACACAAAAAAAAATCCCATAAAATAGCTAACCATTTAGGGTGGTATCTATTTTGAAGGCATCCTTTTTAAAAATTAATAATGAAATCTAATTATCCTTCTATTGTAAATTAATTCCTCATTTGACAAAGTGCCAGTTAATATGTAGTTGTTCTTTGTTTTGAATTATAGTCTTTCAAAAGTGCCATTTTCCCTAGGCGAACCTGTGCAAACGGCTTTTTTTAAATATATATTTTTTTAAATGAAAGATGAGAAACACGCATTCTAAAACTTCGCTTTTCTTAAATGAACATATGCTTTTTATTTCACGGCTTAAAACAAATATGAAATCCAAACAATGGTATGTAATTTGTAATTTCTTCAATAATTCTTAGAAGTGCTTCGTTTTAATTTCAGTTCCGCCAGAATGGGACATAACCCCTGGAAACGTGGCAGTGAGTGTCGGCCAACATCTCCTGATTGACTGTCGTGCGAGGGGATACCCACAACCAACAATTTCATGGGAAAGAGCGCTGGGTAAGAAAAATAAAGAATTCCTTACGCTTTGTTATTCGACTTTTTCGAATTCATTGAAAAGTAGAAAAATAATCATTTTGTAAAAAAGTTGAAATATTTGTTTAAAAAATAAGATGTTGTTAATACTAGGTAACCACAAAAGTTTTGCCGTTTTTAATTCCGGAAAACAAAATGATGTACACCCTATTCCAAAAGCATTTTCACATAGGTGAAATCATGTTTGGCGTCCTTGCAATACATCAAGCCAGTAAAACTAATCGGCTTTAAGCCAGTAAAATTAATGCAATTCGAACTCGACTTCTTGCCTGAACTGATTAATTTCACTGGTTTAATGTTTTGCAAGGAGGCCGAACATTATTCATCTAACTGAAAACGCTTTTGGAATAGAGTGTACACAAAAAGTAACGTATCGCTAGTCCCCAAAGTAATCCCATTGGCATCTAGCACCTTCTGCCAACGTGTCTCCAGTTGATCAATTCCCTAGCTGTAAAACTTGCCGGTCTTGGACTCAAAGAAGTCCGTGAGTGCCTTTCGCAGGTCTGTATCATTGATGTAGGATTTTCCACGAAGATGGTTGTCCAGAGAATGGAAAAGGTGATAATCCGTTGGAGCAAGATCTGGTGAGTAAGATGGATGACACAAAAATTCCCAGCCAAGCCGCTCTAAGGTTTCCCTGGCCACCCGTGCCACATGTGGCCAGACATTGTCATGAAGGAAGAGTACCAATGCTGGCACTTTCTGCTGCAATGCCTGTTGCACACGTTCCAACTGCTGGGAGTACAGGTCCCCAGTGATGGTTTGGCCAGTTGATAGCAGCTCGTACTGAACCATTTGGCGTCTAGTCCACCAGACCCACTAGTCTATGGGTTTCATCAGAAATGGCAAATTCTCCCGACCTGAATTTCTGGAACCAATACATTGCGGTGCGTTCATTCACAGCATCCCCAAAAGCAAGACACATTCGGCGACTTGATGCTACTGCTGACAAGCCCACCTTGAAGTCATAAAGCAAACAACACCTAACCATCTCCTTCGATACCTCCATTTGTGTTTACTTCTGCATGAGATGTGATAGATGTGAATGCCCAACAGCCCTGTACCACTCATTTGCATATTTTCTATCACTTCCTTTTATGGCAACATAACAACGGCAAAACCTTTTGTGGTTACCTAGTACAATGGAGCTTAAATAGCGCTGTAATCTATTGTAGCTGATGAATGGAGATAATCAGCAGAATAGCTTGATTATGTGAAAGTTTAATGTATATGCTAGAAAATAAAGCAAGGTAGCATTTTAATCAGAAGTATTTATTAAGTTCTAGGTGAATCCGGTTGAAAGTTTTTCAATGTAGGCCGCATGTTTTGTTCATACATTTAAAAGATGTCAAAAGTTTGTTGTGGCCATGGGGGCTTACTTTGAAGGACAGTAAAATATCATCTCTGAAATACCTGTCTCTGTTTGTTTTTCCGAGTCATTCACCGGTCTCACCTTGTAGAAATATAGATTGGAGGATTGGGAGATTAATGATAACGCGGATTCTATTCTCTCCATGATGCACATCTTCTCGACTATTGCTCATCACTTTTCGGCTTGCTGTGCGTTATTTATCGATTTTCCTAGTTTTATTACATATTAAAAGAACTTCTATTTTAATTAGGTAGCGATCTTGAATCTCGATCTTTCGTACGCCTTCAGAGCACAGAAAATGTACAAATGTTTTCAAACGGTTCACTCTATTTTAAGCACATTGCGAAAACCGATGAAGGATACTATTATTGCATAGCAAACAATGATATTGGAAAGCGCCTGAGTAAAGCTATAACCATCAAAGTTAATGGTAAGGAGTAAACTCTTAATTATTTTTAAATTTCAAATTTATTATTCATATAAATTAGCGCAAAAGCCAGACTGCTTTAAAAGACTGATCATGAATTTCAAATGATCTTGAACGAGCTGATTTGGACAATTGTCTTATTTCCATAGCTGCTCCGGAATTTAGAACAAGGCAAGAATATATTCCGGTAAAGAAAGGCGATACAGTTACAATTCACTGCAATGCAGATGGTGACAAACCAATGAATTACGTGTGGACTATAAATAACATAAGTCTCGAAGAATGGTTTAATAATGAAAGGTAAAAACATTGATAACCATACAGGTAGTACAGGGCCTCCATAATAAATTTTTACCAAAACGATATTTAAGAACTCTTGAAACTAATAACATAACCTGATGTCGTTTTCAGCATGTTACAAACAAACTCCAAAAGTTCAGGCTGATGTATTCGTTTTTTGAAACTGCTCATAGGCATCGACAGAACAAACGACAGTGTCTACCATAGAGAAAGCGCAATATGGCTAGCCGAAACAACATCACAGATCATTGTTCAGGTTAACTTACGGTAAACAACCACCAAATAAAAGGTCTATCAATGCCTGGATGAAAACATTTTTGGAGACCTTGGAGTTTTTGAAAACGAAGATAAGCTGCTGTGATTTCGCCTGTCGTTTCATCTGATACGCTGGGTCGCTGGCTACTCTTCCTTTTCACTATTGACCCGGTCTCCAAAAAGTTTTTCATCCAGTCACTAATCGATCTTGTTATCTGGTGCTTGTTTACCGTAAGTTAACCTGTATCTTCTCTGAACAGTGATTGGTGATTTTGTTTCGGCAAGTCATCTACACATGGCGCTTTCTCTATGGTAGATGTGAGTGCCTCTTATGAGCAGTTTCTGCAATAAACGAATAGATCAGATAAAACTTTAGTAGTTTCTTTGTAACATGCTGAAAACGACCCCTGATTATGTATTACGTTCAAAAACCAGTAAATATTCTTATGGTACAGGTCTTTTATAGACACCTTGTATATTACGTTGTATAAAAAATATATGAATTAATTTATTGCTTATTTTAGAATGAAGCTAAACACTTACGAAGATGATGAAACAAAAGAATCATTTTCTGATTTAACTATCTTATGGGTCGATCAGAAGGATTCAGGAAATTTCACTTGTATGGCAGAAAATTACATTGGAAAGGCTGAAAAGCATATTCGGCTTGTTGTTCAGTGTCAGTTTAGTCTTTGCTTACATTAACTTTCTTAATAAAATATCGTTATCAAAACTTATATTATGTTAATATTAAATTAGATGTTCCAGAGTCCCCAGAATTTGAAAAACCTGTTCGAGTTTTTAATCAATCCGTTCAGCTTTCATGGGTCGTGCCATTCGACGGAAATAGCCCTCTCAGATATTTTTTCATACAATACAAAAAGGAAAATGGTACTACTAAAATATTATTAGTATTAGCAACATAATGCCTCATTTTTGTAAAGTTTAAATTTATTACAGAACGACGTGTAATAAAAAAAAAATCATAGGAAGGAAATAAGAGGCCGGTGGCCTTCTGCAATGACAGCGCCCAGGAACGAGTCTAACAACATAAGCACATCAAGCACAGATATAATTTTTGAGAGTTTTCCTATTAATGAATACCTTACACGCAGTTCTGTAATAAATACGTAAAATAGTTTAATTCATTTAAAATTACTCTATGCATTACTTTTTTAGACGACTGGAGTGAAAAGCGATCGTCATTATTAAAAGTGGATTCCAAAAGCAATTCTAAGATACTTTCCGAATTGGAACCTGCTACTTCATACGCCTTTAGAATATGGGCTGAAAATGCCATAGGAAATAGTACCTATAGTAGAAGCTTAATTGTCAAGACCGACGAAATTGGTAACTAATTGAAATAACAGCAACCACAAATGTGTTTACTATTGTCTCATAATGATTATATAGGGAATTAATGGGTACAAAATAAAATGATGTAATGCTTAAGGGAATTTAGCCGAAATTAACTCTGGGAAATTGATCGGTTTGATTTAAGACTTCTGCTGTAAAATATCGAGGATGTGGGGAGTGAAAAGCAGACATCTAATTTTAAAAATAGATTTTCCCACCAAAACGGCACTAACAATATAAGACAAGGCATTTAGTATTCTTTATAATAAATATACTTTATTAAGAAATATTAGAAAGTAATAATATAGAACATATAATAAATTTAAAAATCTGAGGTGTGACACAGGATAAAACCCTCATTGACCATTTTTGAGTTATTCTAAAATGTTTTTTGTGTTAACTTTATACACACTTTAAAACTTAATGATTAATTTAAAATTTAAGGCGGTTAATTATTTCATTGTTTCTTTTATTTCTTTTGTCTTCATTTACAGCCCCATCAGGATCTCCTCAAAATGTCCAAGCCGAGGCAAAAGATTCCACAACGATACGAATTACTTGGAATGTATGGTTCATTATAAAGTTATAAGTTTCTCTTTTATTTCCAATTCCGACAGATATAATTGGTCTTGGTGGTCTTGGCTTCGCAAATTAGTCTTGGCGGAATTAGCCAATAATTATGAAATTTACTAATGCAAATCATCTACTGTTCACATATTAAAGTTATCTGCTAAGTGAAGAGCTGAAGAGACGAAACAGACCGCATATCCACAACCGCATTTACGAGGGTCATCCAGAAAGTAAAGAACGATTGGGTGTATCTCAACAAAAAAAACTAAACCTAACACTACTTTTCTACACAATCCCATTGTTATTGAGGCACTTCTCATAACGAGACACAAATTTTTCAGTGATTGAAGCCATGAAATCACTGCTTCTATAAGCGCTTCATCACGTTGTTAGTGCGTTCTCCCGAGAAACCCCTTCATTTTTGGGAAAAGGTGCAAATTACTAGGCCCCAAGTCGGGACTGTAAGGGAGGTGGTCAAAAACGTCCCACTTAATGTTGTGTTGCCGCAGCTGAATTAGGCCGAGCGTTGTCATGAATCAACACAATCCCTGCAGACAACATTCCACGTCTCTTGATTTGGATAGCGCTTTTTGAAATTGCTTTTCTGTTTTTAGGAGGAGGATGCGTGTGATGCCACTCCATGAACTGGCGCTTGGATTCAGTCATTGGCAGCAGATGAGTATAACATCGGCATTGAAAAACTTAGGTCTCGTTATGAGAATTGCCTCAATAACAATGGTGATTATGTAGAAAAGCAGCGTTAGGTTTACTATTGTTGCAAATAAAGTTTTGTTTTGATATCTTTTATTTCTATTGAAATACACCCAATCGTTCTTTACTTTCGTTCTGTATTGGAAACAGAACGCAGAAGCCGGAACGGTATAGCAACTCTTTCCCTCCTCACAATATACTGTATACCGTTTAGTGATTAGTCAGTGAGGGTTTTGCCTTCTATATATGGTGAACTAAAACAATAGGAATATAATAGAAACCAAATGAAACAATAATTTATGACAGAAAGTATTTGATGTATTTATACAATGACTAAACACTGGTAAAAACATAAATCTATCTGACAAAAGAAAATGAATCATCACATGAGATTACCTCTTAATACACAACAATTCACATAATACCGAGTTGTTGTGTGAATTGTTGTTTATTAAGAGGTAATCTCATGTACTGATTCATTTTCTTTTGTTACTATGTTGATATGAACTTTTTTGTTACTTTTCTTGTGAAGAATCACCCCCTAAAGTTTGCCCCTGTTGTTTTAGTTCACCTTGTATATTGATCCATAAGCATGTATCTCTCCAACTCTTCACCATGGTAAATATCTTTTTTATATGGTTTTTCTGTACTTTACTTAGTTATTTGATATTTATGTTTCTTAGAAAAATTATAAAAAAGTGAAGAGTAAATTTTACTTCTCCGAATGTTTTTAAAAGCGGATGCTAAATTTCTGCGCCAGTTGGTCGACCGGAACTTTCTGGAGCTCCGAGTCGAGGTAGTTTATTCATGAAATGGGGGTTTGACGGTGATACTATATTCAAGACGTAATTTAGCAGTCATAAACCATAACAAGAATACTTGCTGCGAACCTTATCACGACGAAAAACATATCGCTGCGAGAAGACTCACGGCCGCCCAATTTCCAATGGATGCCAAAACAGATACCTCACAAGAAGACTCCACGTATTCCGCCTCACTTAATTTGATAAAAAAAATTGGCCTCTCTATAGCCCGACTTATCGCCACTCGACTTGTTTTGGGGTTATGTTAAAGATAATATCTACCGAGATCGACCAACACCCATAGAAGAGATGAAAGCAGCGATAACAAATAGACCACCCAACTCAAGCGGGTTGTGAACATCACGGCCGCTTGGATCATTCATCATAAGTGTGAACATCTCCTTATTCCCTTGTTAGGTCTCATCAGTCTCAGTCTCCTCTTCCCGAACATACTCAGCGGAGTGGCGCCTCCTGTGATTGCATCGCTCCTTCGAGGATAGCACTTAAATTCGATAGAACAAAAGCATACTTTTCCGGTTGGTTGCTTGACAATTACCACATGAACAATATAGATTTGGACATGCTAAACATGAAAAACGTAGTCAAAACCGTCAACTGAACTCGTAATTATCCTAAACACAGTATTACCAGATTCATTTGATTTGAATCCGGAGAAGCAAAGATTTCAGAGATGTTCAAACATTTTCTGACTATGTAAAAATGGTACCGAAATAGGCTAAGAACAAATGGTTTTCATTTTCAAATTTTTTTCCTGTATGTATTGATTGAATGGTAAAAATCATTTTTATAAAAAAATTTTCAGGCTCCAAAGAAGGCTTCCAGAAACGGCGCCATCCAAGGTTACAACATTGGATATAAACGAAATGGATCTTCCGATGATTATTTATTTGCTCAGTTAGAGGTACCAGAAGATTACACAGAATCTCTAATCTTTCAACTGACAGACCTTCAAACGTACACTGCATATAATATTGTAGTCGAAGCTTACAACACCAAAGGAGCAGGGCCAAGATCAGAAGCAGTCGTTGCAATGACTGCCGAAGGAGGTGAAAATAATGCATTTCATTTACTAATACATAACAATAAATGTTTTATGAATATGTCGTAGCCCAATACATATCTTATACATTTGTTTGAAGACCTTTTATTTTTGATTAAAATAATTATTAGTTTTTCAGTCAAAAATAATACTTAACTTTATAATAAATAATAATACCTTTTTGTTTCTACAGTATTTCAAATTATTTTAAGTATCATGAAATGTTGTCGCAGTAAATGCTTGTTTCATAGTATATTTAATAATGTAATGAATAATTTGTTTTTAATGTTTACAAATAACACAAGATTGTGGCATTTATGTTAACTGTAACTTACTTTGGATATTTTCGATGTATTTGTTAAACGGGATGGGGAGGGGCGGGCCCTGAATGGCATACCATCTTTAGTATGTTATTTCTTCATTCTATATCAAGAAGGATATACATGTTGACTTAAAAAAGACGTACTCATTTTGAGAGCTGATAACGGTTTTTATTAATGAACAGATTATAATAATATTTTAACTTGTTCGTATTGGCATAATGCGGAAATGTTTGCAATCATAAAATATGAAAATAAGGGATCTACATTTTTAATTGGAAAACCTGCTGGATATGGATACCAAATTTAAGCATTTAACGATATTGAAAACGGTTGCAATATTGGCTGTGAGATTTGAGCTATCTCTCTTCTGATGGAGTCTTTCAGATCACAGAAAGTTGTTGGTCTGTTAAGATAATCCCTGCTTTTTAGAAATCCCCATAACCAATAGTGACAAGGGTTAAGGTCTGGGGATCGAGGAGGCCACGCTATTGCATATTTTATGATTGGAACACATGAATTCGTTGAAATGAGCAGTGAAAACTGTGAATTAAGCCTGCTTCACATACAGCTTTGCGGAGCGGAAAACACGCGGAAGCGCAATCCGCGGGCAAAAGCGGACTTTTTCCGCTAAACTGAGGCGTTTCACATTCACACGCAAACGTTGCAGATCCGCTCCGCGAGAATTGCGGGGCGGATTTTTCATTTCAAGGAGGTCTGGAAATTTTGCGGAATCCGCTTTGCCTCAGCCAATCAGGAAGCAGGTGAAGCGCAAAGCATGTAGGGAGAACCTAAAGCGGGAGAGATAAAAATTACACTCTATTACACAGCGATGGCCAGCAAATGTGTGTTTCATGAGAAACTTATTTCTTTAATTTCTAAACGAATTTTAATTTGGAATACCAAATAAAGGAACACAGAAATGCTCAGCTAAAATAAAACAAAACCAGGTAAAAGTCGGTTTCTGTTTTCTCGGGTGACATCGATGAACGATCAGCCCCTTCACGTTTTAAGCCTATTTTACATAAAGCTTGTTTCAGTCCCGTCTAGCTCGAATTTATTATTGTTTTTAATCATTAAATAAGTGTAACATATTTAATAAATAAGTAAATAATATATCGCATTATAGAATTATATTTTCGGAAAGTTATGCAAGAAAACACATCACGAAAATCTCGTGACGATGTATGTGCGGCCAGGCCGACATCAATGATCGACAGCCCGCCCGTAGCTGATGTTCACCGTCACGGGACTTTAGTGATTTTTTTCCCCCCGCATAAATTTCGTAAAATATAATTCCTATAATATGATAAATTATTTATGTATTAATTAGACACATTACAATAATGAATTCATGCATAAACGCGACGGGGCTGACCGATGTCTTCCGAGAAAAATAGAGAATGCTACTCTCGACTTTTACCAAAAAGGGGTTTAATTTTTTTTTTTAAATATTATTGTAATTAAAATATATATTTATCATTACACAAATACTGGGCAGTACATTTCTTGTATTTTAAATCATACTCCGCCAAATGAAAAATTAACAATATATAACATCTCCATTTAAAAAATTGTTGAAAATTCATTTGATAGACTTTTTTTTTAAATAAAAAGCTTAGTTTTATAGACTCCATTTTACGAAAGAAGTAACTATTTTAGAGGGATCGATCAGGAGACAGCTTAAGCGGAAAAGTTGCGCGAAAGTTTTAATTGTCGGATTCCGCGTTTCCACGCGGAATGCGCACGGAGGCGCCACTATACGCAATATATGCGGATCTGCATCCGCTGCGCCAGGGATTTTCCATGTGAAACAAGCTTTACAGAGCACTGTTAATTTCATTCACATTATAGCATTTCACCTTACTTCCTTAACTACTTTCTAACTCAATTTCAGCTTTCTATTCAAAATCTTAATTTTTTAAAATTTTTCATTTGCAATTCTAAAGAAAAGATCCTTCTCAGCTGCTAAAATGGGGAACATTTATGAAATAAGGTATGAGTTATTGTAGACGATCAAGACAGTTATATATGTAAAATAATTCAATAATCTGGCTTTCATCACTTACCTACTATATATGGACTGTGATTATTTCAATTAGTTGACCAAAAATATTGGCACAAAATAAACACTCCGAATTTTTGCATTTATTCCGAAATTTGCACCTGTTTGCGTCGTTCACCCCTATTCTTTGGGGTCGTCCTCGGCTGGCTTCGGAATTTTGCCATTCATTTTAAGCGTAGGGGGTGAGCGAGAGTAAAGTAGCGTCTTTTTCAATGGTTTATTGCTACTAAAAATTAAAATTATCAGTAGAATGAAATTATTGAGTACTTTAAGGATCCTTACGCACAATGGACCAGACGAGAGCAATTTGGGTTGTGTAATCCGAATATCGCTGACATTCTAACTTAATTAAATAATTTATTTATTCATAAATTTGCAACTGTCTAAACACATCCTTCAATTTGCATGTCAGTCCGGAAAAAACCTTCCCGGTGTAGCATTTTTATGTTAAGCAATGAGTCTCTCCCAGTGAATAAATAGCTTCAATATTAATCAAGTTTTCGTCGGCGTGTTTTCTGCCTTCAAATTTAGATGCATATGCGAAAAATGACAAATTCAATCGTACCACTCGTGCTGTGCACGGAGCCTATATACCAGAATCTATAAAAAGCAGCGGAACTCGTCTTACATCTCGAAGCTGTAGGCTTCAATGCTGCAAAGATCCCGGCCGAGGACGATGAGGATTTTTCAGGGGGAAATCCTGAGATCACGCACTTCCTTCGGAAGGGAAGTAAAGCCGTTGGTCCCGTATAGTCGTTTGCCGGCTGCACGTTAAAGAAACCTTGCGAGGCAAAATTTGCGGCCCCTATAACGCCGTCCTGAAATGACCACAGCAGTTGAAAAGGACGTTAATACCATACAAACCAAACCAAACCAAACCAATGCTGCAAATAACAATGAATTCTTCCAATAAATATTCTAAATAAGTATGAGATTCATAGGTACCGTGACTATCAACGTTACTGTCTTTATACCTAAATATATTCGTATTACACGTTAATGTTACATATAATTTTTTTTTATAGCTATCACGATTTCTGCTTCTCACAAGTCAGCAATTCATAATTCGCACTCCTTTTCGAGAAAGACATCTCTATCTCATAAAATCGTGCATGCGAGATTTTCATCTATATTAATAAAAGTCTGTTTGCGTTTGTCTGCCTTTGTGTCTGAGTGTGTATGTTCGCGATAATCTCTACAACCATGAAACTGACGGGAGCCATACTTTACATGATACTTTAACATGGAGAGGTTTTTAACTACCTTGCAATGGAATTCCGCAAAACGAGTGACTTGTGACTTGCCGCCGCAAAACGAGTGAAAAACCACACCTTTCATGTTAGAATTTTAAGCGTATATTGATATTAAATTCACAGTTTGCATTTTCAAAGTTTAGTATAGTTAGTCAAATTTCGCCTTAAGTCAAAAAAGCCTTAATTTAGTTATTCTAAAATTTACTTAAAACAATCTGGCTTCGCTCTATTCAAATACCTATTCCACTTTGTTTTTTTTTTAATAAAGTTCGGTTTGAAATTTTTTTGTGTTAAGTGTTTATTAGTAACTGCATCTTTCTTTTTAAATTTATATGAACATTTAATATTTTATTTTGAGATTATCTTCCTTTTTCTCCAGTTCCAACGGAACCACCTCAAAACGTTCGCTGTTCTACGTTGTCATCTAAGAGTATTTATGTTCTTTGGGATCCTCCTCGTATAGAAACAATGAAAGGAATATTGCGTGGATACAAAGTTCTGTTTAAAACTATCGACGAAATGTATGGTGT
Source organism: Rhysida immarginata (assembly GCA_023313115.1). Lineage (NCBI taxonomy): Eukaryota > Metazoa > Arthropoda > Chilopoda > Scolopendromorpha > Scolopendridae > Rhysida > Rhysida immarginata. Next base: position 1,757,228 of record JAHWFO010003935.1, on the reverse strand, counting down.
GTATATGTGTATACATTAATGATATTGTTAACTATAAATATTAATTATAGTTGCTATTAATATTAATATAGACCAAATAAAAAAAAACTAATATAAATTTTAAACAAAAAGAAATACTGGAACATATTTCTATAAAACATGAGAAATAAAAAAGGAAATAACAAAAACTGGAAGTAAAGTTTGATGAAAGGACAGACATGTAAAAAGGAAAGAAAGAATACCATCCATAACTTTAATTTCTTATGATTTGTTATTGCAGATGGACTACAAAAATATAAAAGCGTTCAAGTTCCAAGAATATCTTTGCAAGATCTTCAAATCAATACCAACTACAGTATACAAGTGGTTGCTTTCACCAATGCTGGAGACGGTGTCAGAAGTAAAACTATTCACTGCGAAACTTTTGAAGATGGTAATCTCAATGGGAAATAAAGAAGTTTTCTTTCTTTTGTTATATTTTATATATTATTCACCCAGAAAAGTGATTAATATTCAATTCAAATTTTATAAATTTGTCTTCGATATTTTTGCTTAATAACAGTTCCGGAGGGTCCAGTGGATATAAAAGTTGTTCCATCAGCTGCAGGTTCAGTGATTGTCTCATGGAAACCATCAAAGAAATTCAATACTGCCATCAGTCATTTCAATGTGTACTATAAACCATTACGAGATGGTCAACAGGTTAATATTATTGTAGGAGTTCTTTACAATTTATTGTCTACGAGCTCCCATAAGATTCATTGTTAACTTTCATATGAAAAATTACGTTTTATTTTTATGCCATTCCATTCAATTTAAAGAGCAAGGTCTAAGTATTGCACTTCTTAACTTTATATTTAATCGGTTAGGAATTTAACTTTGTATTTAACGCTGCTTAGTTTCCTCCTAAAATTATATTTTGAGAAAAAATAATTATAAAACGAAAGACGTTTGATAAATATCAATCTCTCACACTGAAATTATTTTTACTCCTAAGATCAAATCGGAAAATTATTTTAATTTTATTTCTTGAAAATGCTTTTTTTTTCAATATTTTTTATGTAGGCAGATATAAGAACACAGCAAATAGAAGAGTTTTCTAAGGATGCTACCCTTCAACAATCTCAGTCTGGTTCCAATTTTGTGGAGGTTCTTGGTCTTCAGAATAAAAACTACGTATTTTGGGTAACGGCTTCTTCTGCCCTGGGAGAAAGTTCTCCATCACCATTAGTTGTCCAGAATATCCATCCACATTCTGTAGGTAAACATTCTACCGAATTCAAGAATCCCTAAGGTTTCTCAAAATTCACTGTACAAGCTATAATGATTTTAATAATTGATCTTTCCTTGCTACATTCCTCAGTATAGTTCCGGCTAAGATAGCATCATTCGATGACATCATAAAGACATCATGGAAAAAGGACATCGTTATGCCTTGCAGAGCCGTCGGAGTTCCAATTCCTGCCATCAAATGGACAGTTGGGTAGCAAATTTAATTACTGTAATTAATGGAATAGCCTTTTCTTTGGAAGCCAATTGTATTTTTTAAATTTATACATACTGGACCGGAAATTTAGTATACAGACTGTTTTTTATCCCAAAAATTAAAATATGCATAAAAATATACAGTGAGGAATAGTATATATTTAAATTAAGTTTTATTTTTTTCTCTATGAAAATAATATAGCAATTGGATACGCTTTTTAATAGATCGAAGCCAGTTTCAGACAACGACCATTTTATCTTTGGTCCGGATGGATCGTTGAAGATCACCAAAGTTACTAGTGAAGTTTCTGGCAATTACACATGCGCAGTTAATAATGACTATGGAACTGATCACATCTCTTACAATCTCATTGTACAAGGTTAGTATAATCACTATTAAGCTACTATATTAACACCATATACACAAATTTACAGTAAGGATGACTTAATTACAATATCAAAAGAATTTGAATTCCCAGTTTTTCCACACTTGATCTGCAAACAGAGATCCGAAGTCTTTGAGTGCATTGTGTTTAAGGTGGATAATTACTTTATTACAATAAATGTATTTTATAAACTACAGAATATTAACAAAAACTCCTAGCAACTTATCTGCGAAGAAATTGGAAATTTGGGAGAAAATATTTAAATATTTACCGCATTCAGTTTGTGTTCATAGACGGATATTTAAATAGAATTCACTCAAATATTAATATTACTTTATTTTAGTTCCGCCATCAACTCCGAAACTTGAAATTATTTCCAAATCAAAGTCTTCGATTCAAATACAATGGAGAGTCAATTCTAATGGAGGTGATCCTATTCGAGGTATATCAGTTTAAAAACGCTGTATAGCAAACAACAATAGATTAAATTAACTTGCCAATATTATCTAATCTCGCTTTTTAATACCAAATTAGGATATATTTTACATCATAAGAAAGGAAGCGATGATTGGGCAAGAGAAGAAATTCATCCTCAACACAGAGTTTATACACTGGACAATTTACTTTGTGGAACAGTATATCAATTATATATGGAAGCATTCAATTCTATTGGAACTAGTGCAGCCAGTGACATCATTACCGTTGAGACTGGAGGAGCAGGTGATACATCGGAATGTGTTTTTTGCTTTTATATACATAATCTCTAAATCTCTTGATATAATTTGCATTTTAAGGAGAAATTCCTTCTAAGGATGTCTTAATCAGATCAAGTTCAACTTTCGTTACCCTTCAATTGGATTCATGGCCATCAGTCGGTTGTCCGGTAGACTTCTTCGGAGTTGAATACAGAGCAACATCTTCAAGAGAATGGATTGTTGTTGGAAGTAATATTTCACCAAATGAGAAAAAAATTACCATCTCCGATCTCACTCCTGCCACGTGGTACATTCTGCGACTGGTAGTACAAACTGTCGGTGGTGCCGCCATTCATGAGTATAAATTCTCAACTTTGACTCTTACTGGAGGTAGCGATTATACATTCAAAAAGATGGGGCAAATTTCAAATATTCATTTCGAACAAACTGCAAAAGACAGAAACACATTCTGCACATCACTGGATACCGGAAGGTTAAAAGTTTTAAAAATACGCGTAGAATTTCCATTCAGCGCCACACAGTGTCACTGTATCTTGATTATGGGAAAATGGTGATGCCAAAGAAGAAGTCGATACATGTGCAACATTTTAATAAGTGTGAATCCATTGTTCAAGTGCAACGTGAATTCAACAAACTGCCGCCTCGTAGTAAGCAAATTTACGAGTAGCATAAAAAATTCGTAGATTGTATACTATTTTCTACAGGGTGATCCAAAAGTCAGTTCACCCAAAGATATATAGTAACATATGTATATATTGAAAACCGTTAAACATACTAATGTCAGATTTGCAGTGGATATGCGACACTGATTGAGCCTACAGTAAATGCTCAAAGTGGCCCCCATTCTCCTGCTTGCACAACGAACGCGACCGCACATTCTTGCTTTCCTTCGAAATTACTCTATCCTCAAAAACAGATTTCATTCATTCCATTGAGATCCGGGTTGTGTTAGCTGTAGCCCCGTCCTGTTGATAACCTTTTCTGCAGTCAGTATCATCTAACTGCTCTACAAATTGTTCGAATGTATTGCAATAACGTTCCGCATTAACAGTGGTGCAACCCTTTTCCATGTGCCGTCGAATATGTGTCGTCGTGCCACATAAATATCTTTGGATGAACCGACTTTTGGATCACATTGTATAAACAAGAAATAGCATCGCTTGTGTGGTTTTCATTGGAACTTTATGCGGGCTTGGAAAACGTTGAACTTTCCTTTTGTGCGAAATGTGTTTCTAGCTTTTACATATACAACGTGTTTGAAATAAATATTTGAATTCTAGTCCACCTTTTTGAATAACCCTGTAATTAGATTGCCTCTCAAGTAAATTTTGCCTATTATAAATATTTTTTTTAATAATCTGTAGATGTTATTGCACCAGAAGTGCTTGAAGAAGTTAAACCCGTTTACATTTTTCATTTGGATCCATGGATCTTCATTCCTGCAGTCGTGTTACTTATCGTCGTCATCATCGCTTCCGTCGTGGTCGTTGTCGTTGCCAGACGTCGCAACGGAGCCGTCCGAAATCCTTCTGGTATACACTATACTTTAGCATAAAAGAAACATCGTTGTGTAAAACTGAACCATAAACCGGAAGACATCCACTAGTATTGAGAAATCATCTAAATGAATTAACCTTATTTTAAATCTCTTTCTCATTGGACCATTTTTAGATATGGATTTGTCTTTGGCAACCAACCAAATGAATGCATGGGTGAGAAATTCTAAAGGGTTTCCTGGAGATTATGGATATTCTCAACGATATTCCACACTGTATGGAAGAGGTATACGAGGACACCAAGGCTCATGCAAATGTTATATTTAAATAATTAGATAGTAAGTAGTATAAAATTACAGTGGAGCAAAAATGTATTGTTTTTAGATCCTTCTCCTTATGCAACATCTCGTATGATCGACTGTTATCCCGATGGAATTCCTGGACCGAGTGGAAGTGTGCTACCACTTAAAGCTGGAAACTCTCAAACGTTGAAACAGAAAAAGTCAGGTAGTATTCACAACATTCCGTTCGAATTATTTAATAATTTTAAAATATATAGAGTAAAATCAAAGGCAACGCAATATGAAATAACCTAACGTAACCTAACCGTCCAAGGAACAATGATGGGTTGAAGAAAGCAGTATCATGTTTTAAGAGTTTCTAAAATGGCACAGGTGGCAAAACATCCTTTATACAGGTGGAAGAGTTTGTAGGATTTTGAATGGGTGTGCCAATTTATTTTATCCCGTATTGCGTAGCTATTCATTTTCACTGATTTACTTTATTTTCAAATATTCTTTATACATACGTAAAAGCAGTCATGAAAATACTGATGTGAATATTGACTTTTCAAACTATTTATGTTAGTTTAATTTTTCACAGCCCCTCCAATATCTGACTTACGAGATAACATTATGCACAGAAGCGAACCCGATTTGTGAGTATTATTTATTTTCGAAATACTTGATAAAAAAAATTCACTGCTGCATAAATATACAATAGCTTTTTATATCACTATGTTAAATTATTTTGAAGAATTTAAAGATTCATTAATTTACTTGAAACTATCACTATTTGAAATTTGTAAGCGCTGTCAGCATTTTCTTTAGAGGGACTCTATTGTTTTCATGAGATCAGAGAAATTGGAGTGGGAGAATTAAGGCATTTGGAGGAAAACAATGAAAATCTTAATAAAGACCCACTTCTGTATTAAAATAATAACTGCGTGTAAATTTCACTTTGCTCCACATTGCGTTTAACATAGATTCAAGATTTTGGTTACTTTCAGTACTCCAAAAATTAATTTATGTATATCTTTTTGTCGCTTTTGCAGCACAGGGAAGTCTCTGGCAGTTGACACTAATTTTGCATTTCCTACGGCAATCGAACAAAATTTTACCAATGATACAAATGCTCCAGCTTCATCTAAAGGCATGCTTTTTCTCTATATGTTTACTTTAATTATTATTTAATAAAACATAATTAATAGAGTTTTACTTCATTTGTACTTTAAAAATCAATTTTTGGTTTTATTAATAACACGGTCATAAATCGTAATCACTATAGTCTTTTTCTACCCAAGAAATAATAAAAAAACCATAACGTTACTTTCATCTTTTACTTAGCTCACGTGGAAGAGAGTAAGTTCTTCACAAGACCCATCAGTCTTCAAAGTGAAGAGGAAACGCCATTCGTGAACTATTAAAACAAATCTGTTTAAGAATTTATAGGTAAACATTCCTGCAACATGAAGTTAAAAAATAATTCCTATTTTTTGAGATACACTGCCTGGCCACTTTATTAGATGCACCCAAATGATAAATAGCTCGTCCACAAGTCTTGTGATGATAAATAGCTTCATATCAGCATAAAGAGAAGAAGTTGATACTGGTGTCCGGTCCAAAAATAAAAATTAGGGGAAAATCCCTTATAGTTTTGTTTATTTTTGAGAGCAACTGAAATTCAACTCATTCTATCGGCGATATCTTGCTAAATTTTCACGATATTTGCTTGGGCATTTTAAAGAGTAGCTCTATACATTTGGCTAATAAAGTATGCAAAAGACATTTTGGTAACGCTTGCGCATGCGCAGTTAAACCTTATTTAGTAAAAAGGCTCCTATTTCATCAAATATTTAATATTTTTTATGTTATCTCTACTAGGGTTTGTCAAATTTCCTGAAAATAGCATTGCATTGGTTTGAAATCGCCTAAAATCGAAAGTGTCCGATTACTTTTGGCTAGATAGTGTATCTGCATGGTATTAAATACCTTACCTCCACAATGTTTTCAGCACCTTGTTAAATCTATGTCCAGACGAATTCAAGCTGTATTATAGGCTTAAACTAGCTAGGTTATCCAATAAAATAGCCGAACAGTGTAAATAGCCATCAAAGAAAGAATATTTCTTATCCATCCAAAGCAGCTATTTAATTACTACAATTCCGAATTTCTTTTCGTCCTTATCTCTTCTTGCCTCCTTACAAGCTTATTGAAATTATTTCTTAATAGACGCCTGTAGACTTAACTCTGATAAATTTAATAATCTTTTACTTTTATGCATGCCCTTTTATTATTTCCATGAAAGATAAACTTACACTAATTTATTTACTTCCAGATATTTCCATTGATGTAATTTTCCAATATACATTTCAAGAGATCTTCAAATAATTTATTTCCATAGAAGAAATCTAACAGTTATGTTTTGCCAAATAATTAGATTAGTATTTCTTAATTACGACATCGAACATTTCTTTATTAAAATGCTAAATCACAATAGTAAGAAAATGTTTAAAGTCAAACTAATCTAAAATTTTTCTCTAGCTGTAGATGTATATGCATTGAAAATATGTGGATTTAAATCTATTATGTGTTTCCATCTTAACGAATAAAGATATGTTTCTTGCACCAATTAAAGAGTAATTATTAACATTTCGATAGAACACTAAAGCGTTATTCATAATATTGTGTTTTACTAAAAGCAACGTGAAGTTTATGAGTTTCACTCATTAATGACATGTGATGGGGCGGGTTTAATTTGCACATACAATAAGCAGGAGGTTATTAATGGTACATATGATTACTTAGCAACCGACGACCCACTCCTTCTTCAAAGCCTCGATCGGTTTCTCAGTGTCTCTCGCGTGCTCGTTCTAATTCATCCCAGAGATGTTCTATTGAATTGAGGTTGGAGCATTCAGCTGGCCAATCACTACTTATCACGTCTACAAACGAGCCTGTATCAGCATGGACTTTGCAGCAAGACGCAATTATACTTATGAGAGACAAACTGCATTTCACCGACTGCTGTCATAGTGTAGGTAATGGATAATTGTCCAGGATGTAGTTACACATTCATGGTTCCTGTCAGTGAACCAAGAACAAACTGTCACACACTACTGTTGGAACAACATATTCCGGTAGATGTTGTTCTCCTGCCTCAGAGTAGATTTGGCCATCTGATTTGAAAAGGGTGTAGCGTGACACGTCGCTCTACATCAGCCAGACCTTTAGGCTTGAAGATGAAAACAGCGGCTTTCGAAAAGCTTACCCACAGCAGTTTACATCAGACCTATTATAATTTTTCATTTTAATTGCTTCATTCGCCCAACTGACAAGGAGCAAAAACGGGAACGTCATTCTGAGATGCCTAAATTCTCCGCCATGGACAGTAAAATTTTATTATTGTGTTTTGACGAACTTTTAGTTAATTACATTGATTATACACAACGTTAATCTTCACTTTGCAGTAGTTTATGTAAGCGAATACGATGGAAGTAACTGAGAAGCACATTCGACATTTTCTCTTTCGAAAAAATAAAAATGCAATGAAAAAGCTAGAGAGATTCAAAGTGTGTATGGACATAGTGCAGTACGTAAATCAAACTGTCTTTGATGGTTTTAAAAGTTTAGAACTGGAAATTTTGACCTGAAGGATGAACAGCGCTCAGTCAGACAAGAATGATAATGAGCTTCTTAAGACTATCGTCAAGAGGAATCCCACTATCGCAGTGAGAATTTGGCAGAGAACTTAATGTTGAAGAAGATATTAAAAGAGAAACGAGAGATACCAGATCTTATGAATCGTAGAGGTGTGTTGTTCCACCAAAAAAATGCTCGTCCTCACACAGATAGGATCACAGCTTCAAGAGTTTGGGTGGGAAAGAAATGATTCACCCTCCATGTTCACCAGATCTGGCACCTTCCGACTTTCATTTGTTCCGGAGTCTTCAAACCATTTTGATGGAAAACACTTTCGTTTTTAGCAATTCAAAGTCGAAAAAGTTTTTCAAAGATTGCTTTGCCCGAAAGGTAGAGAGAAGTGATAAGTAATGATGGAAATTAAATTGATGATTAATTTGCAGTAAGTATACTAAGTTTTGTAACTATAGCGTGTTGTATCAAAAACGTGCACTATTTATGTTACGACCTGATAAGCTAGAATCCATGAATTTAAAAAATGATGCTTCCTTAAATCAGTGCAGTTCAATTTGAATGTGTAAATAGAAAGATATTTTATATGAAAATTAAAGTATAAAAAAGAAGCATTAACACGCATTATATACGAACGTAATACGAAGTAAATAGAGATAGAATACGTGTACTGTATAATACTAGGTGAAACTTGGCATGGAGCCACAACATTCAAAGATGTGGAACCTTATTGTAAACTTATCTTAACCCGCAACCAAAATAACTGTAACTCTTTTTTAGGAAAATTTTAATTTAGAAATTTATTATTCGAAATGTTAAATTTTTAAATAGAAATATCGATTAAATTAACAGTATAAAAAGCAGAAGCTGATTATAAAATATATAGATACAAAATACCGTACAACTATAAAGCCTACAACTTATGAATGAAATAACTATAAAATTAAGACTCTAATGAAATCTTTCTATACCTATTAACATTCAATCGCTACGTGAAAGAAAGGTGCAGGAGAAGAGAACGTGGATTATTGATCGCGGCACGTTGAACTTCCAAGCCGAGTGCATTCTTTCCCGGCATTCATTGCTACAAATTCACGGTCAGCGTGACTATACGGATACCCCGGTTTCTAGCAAGTAGGCTACTTCGTTGCTTTCAATACTGCGAAGAGACAAACAATAAAACAAGAGTGCTAATTTCCTGTCGTTAAAAGCTATGGCACTTACAGTGCTTTTTCTTTGTCTTCTGGTGATCGAGGTATTATCTCCAGTGACAAATGCTTCTCTTTACTTGGAACCACGTAAGTAGTCGTTTCCATTTCCTGAATTATTACTGGTTGCACAAACAAAAACTACTGAACGTACAAAAAAAGAGTGCTTTCTTATCCTCATAAGAAATGCAGCTTTCACTGCACGGGTGTTCAGTATATCAGGTCAGATATCATAAGCGACGGGAAGGTTCTAAGCTGCCATTATTGTCGCAATGAATGATGGGAACACCTTAGTACTGGAGCAATTCACACAAATAAAATTTGACTTTTGGGGTGGGTTGTATAAATTGTTGAAGAAAATATGAAAATGAAAACAGCAATCCTAGAGAACAACTTAATATGCAGAAATATGATTTTAATGGATATGTTCACACTATATTATGAGAATAGTTGTCAGTTACACATCAATGTCCTTTAAAATTTCAGATTCCCCTCCCGTGATGCTAGATTCTTTTAAAGAACACGTCCTACAACCTGGTGAAACAATAACTTTAACTTGTAAGGCTAAAGGAATCCCGATCCCTGAAATGGAATGGACCTTGGATAACATGGAATTAACTACAAGGATAAATATGGAAACGAAAACAAACATTGACACTTTTAACCATGTCATTGGCGAACTTGTTATTTCTAATATCAGAACTGAAGATGGAGGAATCATTAAATGCATAGCTAAAAACAACGCTGGCAAATTGGAACATAAAGCGCGTATTAATGTACACGGTAAATAGTGACTAAGTAAGCTATTATGCATATTTTACGGCATCATAATCTACGTGGCTTTTCAATAAGGACTGAGACTGATTTTTTCACAAACAATCTTTGAAGTTAAAAAATAAAAAAGCGTCTTTCGTTCGTCATGGACGCATCTATCCGATTACGGGAGTCATAAAAGTGAAGACAAGTCGTTTTCTGCCTATTTAGTACGATGGAGGTGGCTCATGCCGTCATTAAATTCGGTTTTCTCCTTAAGAAAACAGTCTTGGAAACCTACGAAATATTGTACGAGCACCGCACCTCCACCGTTAAAGGAAGCTGGCTTGGGCGCTCCAATTGTGCGGTTGTTATAGAAGCGAAAGAAAAACTATGTAAAGGTCGTGAAATTCAAAATTAGCCCATCAAAGCGATGTAGAATTTATTTCCCGACCTTTCGCTGGATGGACTTTAGTTTAAATACAGCGGTGGTGACGATCCATAAAGACTGTCACATCACTGTACGTCAACTTGTCAACGCTTTGTATTGTAAACTGGCAGCGCCTATATATACACGACAATGGATATTTAAGTGAGTATTTGGCTGAAAACAACATAATCTATCTCCTCGATTCACAAATAGGGCTGAATTTCTTTTTCAAGACTTGAAACGCTCGGAGGTAAATTTAAAATGTATCTCCAAAGATGTTCAGGGCTACATCTTCGAAGATTGCAGGACACATTTGCACAAGTGCATCCAACAAGTACTTTGAGAAAGAACATATTCAGCTAGATTAAAATTAATAAATGAAACGGGGGGGGGGGGGGGGGGGAGATCCGGCCTAGACCTATTGAACAGCCATCGTAATATAAAATTAGAACGCGCACATTCATATTATTAATTAGAATTTTGTATAATTATTTAAAGTAACAGTCTCTAATTAAATGCATTAAATTTTATGCAAAGGAAAATTGTCAGTTCGAAATAAAACAAAAATGCAGGTAATTGCTGAAGAAACAACGCAGATCGATTGTCCCTTTTATGGTTATCCAGTAAAAACAGTATCTTGGCAACAAGGTAAGTAAAATAACATGTATAGTTTTCATTTCAATTACCATTTGTAAAAACTATAAGCTGGTCCCACTATCCATGAACTAAAAGCGAAGCGCGCATGCTCAAGCTGGTATCAATCCGCTTGAAAAAGAAATTAAAACTATTCTAAGGCCTCTGTTTGATTGCTTGTATTTGAAACCTCCAACTAATGGAAAAATGCACAACAATTTTCAGTAAAAAAAAATATGCTGAATTTAAAAAAATATAAAATATAAAATATAAAATAAAATAAAATATCATGTCCTGACTGACTGATTTATCATCGCCGAGCCGAAACCGCTGAAGCTATTAATATGAAATTTGGTCTGTAGTTTTATTTTATAATGTAGAGACACTAAGAATGGATTTTTGGAAAATCATCCCCTAAGGGGGTAAAATGGTGTGTAAACTTTTGTATGGATAATTATATTTCTTACGTGTATCATTTGAAACTTGGTATAAATATTCTTCAAAACAAATAATAAAGCACATAGTTTAAGATTTTTCAAAACAACCCTTAAAAAGGGGTGCGAGGGCGTGTTCAAATTTATATGGGAAAATCTGAAGCCCTGTGTTTATGGACTTGAGACCTGGTATATTCTTCAAGACAAATAATAAAACACAGTTTTACGATTCCTCAGAACAATTGGTTTGGTTTGTTTTGTTTGGTATTAACGTCCTTTTCAACTGCTATGGTCATTTCAGGACGGCGTTATAGGGATCGCAAATTTTGCGTCACAAGGGTTCTTTAACGTGCAGCCGGCAAACGACTACACGGGACCAACGGCTTTACTTCTCTTCCGAGGGAAGTGCGTGATCTCAGGATTTTCCCCCTGAAAAAATCCTCTTCGTCCTCGGCCGGGGTCGAACCCGCGTCCTCGGGCATCAGAGGCGATCACGCAACCACTGAGTCACCGAGGCCGATCCCTCAGAACAACCCCTAAGAAGGGGTGCAATGGGGTGTTGAAGTTTGCATGGGAAAATCGACTTGAAATTTGGTATATACATGTAGACTCTTTAAATCATATATAGAACAATTTTACTATCTCTGTTGGTGGGCTTTCTCTGAAACATAACTTCAGTGAAGTTAAGAAACATCAGGCATTCAGGATCTTCACCCCCCCCCCTCCCGGCTGCTGTGACCATCATACAGCAGTCGTTAATCCAGGTCCATCCAGAGGCCCAACTCGTCGGCCTCAGGCCATACAGGCTCTGGATGGACGTATTGGATTACAATGAATTCTAAAAAAAAAAAAAATCGATCAAAGTTTAAATCCGAAATCCACGCAAACGAAGTCGCGGACAAAAGCTAGTATATTATATATCTCTCATTAAGAGATGGCGCTGCGGCCATTGAATTGGAATCTGTACAATTTAGTATTCAGTTGCGAAATAATCAAATTAACAGTATCAACGAATTATATTTTCAAAATGAATCAGAACATGTTACAAATATAACAAGTTACTTTTAAATAGCATTCAAGTAGTAATTTCATGTTTTTTTATAAACCAAATATCCAAAAAGAAAGGGATTACAGTGGCGGATTTAAGGGTGTGGTTACAGGGGCTATAGCCCCCCCCCCCATTCGTCCTAAACTTATACCAGTTGGATAAAGATTT
>JAHWFO010003935.1:1702992-1744460 GCA_023313115.1 Rhysida immarginata | reverse complement strand
TATTACCCCCCCCCCCCTTGCCCTCCTTCCCCTTGACCAAGTTCTAGATCCACCACTGGATTATTTCTTACTTATGGTGAAGCGGTAAAGCGACACGGTGAAACGGTAAAATAACGCATGCGCAGTTCACTTTTACGGGGTCGCGCGTATAATTCCATACCAATAATACTTAAACAGAGTCCTTATTACCCATTTGCTGCTTTTGCGTAATAATAATGCTCACTTTACATTCGCTGCTAGAAAATCTGGCCAAACGAGGGATCAGGTATTTCTACGGAATTCAGGACACTACCAAAATTTCTGCACACAATTTATCTGATAGGTTGTTAGTACTTTTTGGTTGCTTCAAAAATTCGAGGTGAACATGAATAGAGATTAGCATCAAGAGACAACTTCCTTTTCCGCCTGGCCGGCCAGATGGCCGAGAGGGCTAGGGCGTAGGCTTTCTAGTTCTCGAGTCCACCTGATCGTGGGTTCGAATCCCGCCGTGGGCATGGATGTTTGTGTTTGTCCCGGGCTGCGTACAGATATAACTTGTGTAAAAGGCGCAAAATGACCTTAGTAGTCGACGCCAAAAATTCTAATAAACCAACCAACCAACCTTTTCCGCCAATCTTTGAAATACCGTGTGTCTCAAAAGTCGGCTTCATGTTCACACGGTTTCGCAAGCTTATCGTCCATGTTCAAAATCTTCCAAATTTTGCACGATCCAAATTTTCTTCTGGTGGAATGCTGTGTAGGGTATTGGTGATTCTTTCCTTTAAGTCATCCAGATTTTCGGTCTGTGTCTGAAACACCTGCTGTTTCACGTAGCCCCAAAGGAAAAAGTCAGCATTATTCCTCTACTTCACTATTTCACCTACAAAATCAAAGCAACCAATTAATCCATTTGGCACGCGACTTTTAAGACACACGGTATATATATCAAAAGTCATCACAGTTTCAACATATTTGCGTTTCATTTAAATACGTGACTATTTCGCCTCCGTGATTGTTCCAGGTATCAAGATTTCGAATTTCTTGAAACAAGATTCCTAACAAAAATAGTGAATAGATATATTTTTCGGAATTACATTACAATCAATATAAAATGACATTTGACTCCTGCAAATGTTGCTTGTTTCTTAACATTTTAAAGATATTTGTAAAGTAAAATAAATAGTTAATATACAGAGAGGGAACAAAATATAAAACAGAAAAATTCCTATAAAAATCTGTAATACTGAATTTATACCGACATCAAAGGATGAATATAAGTCACCTTTGAATTCTTGTAATTGAACTTCAAAGTGATTACCTTAAGCGTCCACACATCTGATTACGGCAGACTACAGCTAGATAACAAACGACCGTTTAACCACGATGAACAAGTGAGAACTATCAGAAGCGCCGCCAGTGTAGCGATCTTTATTTATGACACACCAGTTTAGAAGTGCGCAGATAGACGTCCAAGATGTAGAATCAAAAGTGCACAGATAACAAATATTATAGTGCGTTTAGATATTTTTGGCCCCTCTCTGTATTCAATTTATGCATAGTCGTTTTTAGCAGAGCGTATACTTTTTTTTTTTGCATAATTTTAGATGACATAATGCTTCCCGTGAATATACGACAAATTCCTTATGCGAATGGATCCTTGACCATTCAAGATGTTCAAAGACGAAAAGACGCTGGAATCTACCAATGCATTGTTGAAGATTTTGAAGGCAATACGGCAGTAGGAGACGTTGAACTTATTATTATGGGTAAATGATTTATACAGTGTGCCACGTCTTTATCATAGCTAAAATTAAGTATAATGGTGATGAAATGTTTTCAGTACCCCCAAAGATTTCGCCTTTCTTCTTCCAAGAGGAACAAATTCGCGAAGGGACGAGAGCACGCATTCAGTGTGTGGTTAGTGAAGGGGAATCTCCTATGGATATTACATGGCTCAAAGACAACATTCCAATGCCTTCTGACCTAGGAGTGACGATCCGTGACGTGGACGAGTTCTCCAGTGTCCTACTTATTAATGCCATTGCTTCTAGACACAACGGCAATTACACCTGCGTTGCTAGCAACGTCGCCGGACGAACTTCACACACTGCTCCTCTTTTTGTCAACGGTAATAAACTTTCTCTCATTACGGTTTTCTTTCTCTCTTTACTTTTCAGTTCCTCCGAAGCTTTTGCCTTTTGCCTTTCAAGACGATCAGTTCTTCAGGGGAATGAGGGCGTATATAGTGTGCGCCATAAGCCAGGGCGATTTACCCATTCGTTTTGACTGGCTTAAAGATAACCATCCGATTCCTCCATCTCTTGGAGTGACGACAAGGACTATAGACGAGCATGCCACTTCCCTAAGCATTGACAGTGTCTCGTCTTCTCACACTGGCAACTACACTTGCGTCGCCACCAACGCTGCTGCCAAAACGTCACATACGGCACAACTCTTAGTCCATGGTAGTAAGTTTCTAGTAACATTATTCAGTAAGACATTACTAGTCTTCACAAATTAATGTATTATTTTCCAAACATCGCTAAATATTGATAATTTGAAAATGAAGTATGGTGATATTTTAGTTATTTTTTGGTAGATGTCCAGTAGGTTTATAAAAATTTGTCCGTTTTACAATATGTAATGTTTAGAACTACAGCGAAAATGTTCAGCAACTATCAGCTTATAAAAGGTCAAGCGACTTTGAAAGTACTGTATGTATAATTTTTTGAAGATTCAGATATATAGTAAGCGTCGATTATTACAATCACGGTTTGTCTACATGCTTTTGATCCTAATATGTAGCAATTCCATTATAACGGGACTATTGAGTTGATGCATAAGTTCGTAAAATTTGTATTAGGCAGGTTAGACAGCTTGTTTATCATTTGTCCTTTGGAGTAACAATGTGCTTGCCTTGCCTTTTACAGATTTGAGGAAATTTAGTGTTACTGTGGACTAAAAAAGACGGAGTGTCAAGCGGAAAAAAACGAACACTTCCCAGATATTCTTCTGTTTAACAGAAGAGTAAAGGCAGCGGATTCGAAACATTTGTGCCGTATATGGGAAGAATGTCATCGGGGAAAGCACAGTTAGAAAATGATTTTGTCGTTTAAAAGAGAACCACTGCTAGCATGACCATTGGATTTTGATGATGACCGCTTAATCCAAGATGATCCATGTCAGTTAACCGGAGAATTGGCAGATGTGATCAGTTAATTTTCTTGCTGGTTGCGGAAAAATCCCGTTTGATCCAATGGGATGAGGCGGGGATGTCCTCGGCTGTGGTTTCACCATTTATTTGCCGGATGATCCTCTTGGGGCATTTGCATTCCATGGGTAAGGTTCATAAACGCTACGAACTTATGCACAACCACGATATTGCAAGGCAAGGCTGCATTAAAATAATTTGGACGTCGCCTATCTAGATGATATCCAATAAAACTACAGTCAATTCTCGTTATCTGTAGATTTCGTATCCGTTTATTCGCTTATACGTTTCGTTGTTTCAAATGTGTAACTCAAACTTAATAGTGCGTTCGCTCCTGACCGCGGCCATGTACGTAAGTGAACAGATGTCAATATGCACAAGTAAACAAAACTGCAAAAGTTATCACTTTTACAAGTAAAAAAAATCCCATTTATCATGAACTTCGATGATATGGCAAGGAGAATATCACCAAAACGTGCATTTGAAGTCATCCATGAAGAGTTGGATGCTATGGCTAAGATAAAGGCGGCAAAAATGATGGCGATGACAATACTATTCTGACGGAAAGTTTTCCATTTACTATAACAAACTCTAAGAAGTGGTTTTAATTGCTTGAGCATGCTTCCAAGGATATTCAAAACTCGTTCTCTCAACAGAGTCATACTTACAAGCCAATTTAAGGGCGCATTCCAGCCATATATGAGGAACTGCTTTGAAAATCACGGCAAACAACGCTGCCATTGTGCTTTAAACCAGATGGAAAAGGGAAAATGTCATAGCCATAAACTGACTGTATCATTAGAGATTTTTTTTATTCATTTCATGTTGAAGTCTGGATTCTTATGGGTAGCATAAGTGTGTCTCCCAAAGGGATCCGCAGGAACTTATAATCCCTTTGTAATCCCTTTTCTTATAGTATCAGTTGATCACTGCTAAAAGTTTCCACATTTCTCTAATAATATCCGCGGATTACTTGTATGTATCTGGGCTCTTTCCCAGGAGCATAATTTTGCAAATAATAAACGAGGATTGACTGTACATATATTTATAATGTGTTGAAATATTAAACCAATTATTGCTAAATAATATACACTAAATAAATAATAGACATTACTAAAGCAAATAGATGCCAAGTTGAAAATTCTATAAATGACCAATTAACAATAAAAAGTTTGGTTTTCTTTCTTAAAAATTCAGACCTTTGGTCATTTCTCTAAGTTGCTAGTAAAATGATTCTATTAAGCATCTGATTCTTATAAACAGTGACCACATTAACCGGTATCTATTGTTTCATCAAATTTCCTATAACAAGTATCGCCTGCAACTAACATTAATTGTACCTTATTACACTATATTTATGAGATTTTTCCTTTCAGTCGATTCAAAATAAACATCAAAACTTCGAAAATTATTTTATTCTAAATAATGATTTGTTTTTGTTTTTTTTTAGGAGCAAACTTATCAATCCTAATTTTTTAAAATTTTTGTATTATTTCAGTGCAAGAAAATATTCCAGTGGTACATTAGATGATTATTTTATCCATTATTTAATGTGTCATTTTGTATTCATTCCTCTGTTTCGCTGTACATGAGGTTTCAGATAGTTAAATAATTAGACTGTTAGATAAAAAAATCTTATTATACAGACTTTCTAGCATATTTTATTAATTAAAGTTTACATTCATTGAATAAATTATGCCTGTTATAAAATTAAAAAGTGGTTGCGATATCCAAGCATCGAATAATGACTTTACAGCATTATGCAAAAAACAAAAACCCTCTGGCAGGCCAACTATTAATGCCATTTAATTATTTAGACTTCCTTCCTCTCTTTTTGCATGTTTCTAGCAGCTGAAACACATTTTTTCTTTTCATTAATTTCAGTCAAACCAAGAATCATACCATTTAACTTTCCATTAAATATCCTCGAAGGAAACCCTGTCCGTGTTACTTGTGTCGTCGATCAAGGCGACTTGCCCATAACCTTTAAATGGCTGAGAAACAGCGTTCAAGTTTCGGATATGAATGAAGTCTCGGCCAGAACAATCGACGACTATTCTAGTCTTTTAACCATTTCCAGTGTTAATCCAAAGCATTCGGGCAACTACACGTGTTTAGCGATAAACGCAGCTGCCACTGTCAGCCACACCATCCCTCTAGTAGTCCATGGTAATTACATTACTTTTTTTTTTCTTTTTTTCCTTTCTTTCTCCACTTCTCTTTTAGTCCCTCCGAAGGTGGTTCCGTTCTCGTTCCAAGACGACCTCTACTTGGAAGGAATGCTAGTGCGTGTCTCGTGCGTAGTCAGTCGAGGAGATTTGCCTTTAGAGATTACGTGGTTGAAAGATGGTCGAGCGATTCCCGCCGCTCTCTCCGTTAATATTCGAGATTTTGATGACTATTCCAGCGTTCTCTCAATAGATCCCATCAATGTAAACCATTCGGGAAATTACACCTGCTTGGCGAGAAACCACGCTGGAGATGCTGCACATACAGCTACGTTGATTGTCAATGGTAAATGTCCGGCAAAATGACTTTTCGCTTTGTAGGGTATTGTCTTAGAAAATTATGATAATAACTTTTTTCCAATTTTGCTTACTGTAAAATTAATATTTTCTCCATCCTATTTTTTATTATCCACGTTAAACATTTTTTTACTTAAGGAATATTTGTGCACTCCAATGAAATAATGGACAATAATTGCAATTTCTTGAATTATTTCCAATGCATTGCAAAATTTTCATATTATCAAATTTTTTCTTGAAAATTCATATCAAAATTTTCATATTATCTCATATGACAAATGATGTAAAATATAAACATTTACTCAGAAAATTATTAATATTCATTCGAGAGATGCCTTCAATGATATTTTCAGAAATATTTGTATTATTAATGAGCATATGTATTTCGTGCTATGTTTATAAGAATGTCAGGATAACAACAGATAAACTTATACTGGTCAATTTTGAATTATACACTGCATGATGTTAGACATATTATTTTCAAAATATATTTTCGTTTTATGTATTGCAAGAGATAGTTCGTTATTTATAATCCACATATGTAACCTTTGATGATAAAATTTTATTTGAAATACTAATGTTTACTGGAAATATAAAATAAGCCATTTAATTTATTCATTATATTTTCGTTATGATTTCAGTTCCTCCAGAATGGGAAATATCTCCTAACAATGTGGCAGTGAGCGTCGGACAAAACGTTATGATAAACTGCCGGGCAACTGGATACCCACAGCCAACGATTTCATGGTCAAGATCATTAGGTAAGTTACGATGACCATGGCAAATGTGACAATTTTAAACTTTACATATATGATCCAGCAAAAGAATGAAATGAATTGTTAAAGAGACTATTCATATCCGACTCTATCATGTTTAAGTTGTTCTTGTTATTTAAAAGCAATTTTACAAAAAAATCCACAATTCACGAACTGTACAAGGGTGTTTCAAAATCGATTGCTTTTGAGTTTACCATCTCACTGAAACGTTGAAACTGACTGAGAACCATTCTGTGCCTACCACAACTGTCCTCGAGGACAGCTATTTACAGCGATACGTTCCAACATATTTGTGAGGATGGATGCAGTGATGTTGCGGATGTTATCCTTTATGTTCATGGTCTTCGGATTGTTTTCTTATACACGTTCTCTGAAATCAGATCAGAGAAAGAAGTGGCGTTAGATCAGGTGATCGACATGGGCATAGTCCTGATCGAGGTGGCCTTTTATTCAACACCGATTCCTCTGCTGCAAGTAATTTAGTATTTACAAAGGAAATTCACTCCATGCTTCACAAAGTTGGAAACTGAGTGCCAATTAAAAACTTGTTAGGCTCATGGTAATGAACCTTTCAAAAAACATACATCTTGTATACTACAATTTAGCAAGGGCAAGCTACGCACCATTATGGATTTTCTAACTGGCCATTGTCTTCTAAGGATGGATATTTATCAAGATGCTCCACTGTGCAGGAAATATAAGTTGGAGGCAGAAACTGCTTACCTTATATGATTTTAATGATTTGGTGGCAACGCACTTGAGACAATTCACCATGAACGTGTGGGTAGCTTGCTTCGCTTTCTCGCCGAGGATGGATTCTTGTAAGTATCATGGAAAATGGGTATTGCGCAATATTCCCATAAGAGGAATAAGTGCCTTTTTTGGGGGGATATGGAATATCCTCCTAATCCTTTACTAAGACTACGGACTACGAAACTCCCTATCCTATATATTAAATCGCAAAGCACTCTTTTTAAGAGCAAAATCGGCACTTCTGCGCATGTGCATTGATCATTGTTATCGTCGTTAATTGGGTATGTAATTTGTTGTTAATTTGATCATCAATGCTAGCCAAGTTCTGATTGTGACGTCTTTGTGGAGAGAATTGTTTATGATTGTTTATGAAACCACACAGTTTTTTGCCGTTTCAGTTGTTTGGCTTTCTTTCTAGGAGGCGTTGGTTCCATTTAGTTGCGGTTATTTCGCCATTGTTCAACAACACAATTACAGGCGTATTGTTCAACAACAATACAAACAATGACGTAATTTATTCCAAACAAATCAAATGTGCCAGGGAGCTAAATTATCATTATGAATATTAAATATGAACTGCAGGCGGCGTTTTTAAATTACTGAGTTCTTAGTATCCCTTATGAATGAATCACTAATTACCCTTCTTTAGCGTCCCCCCCCCCCCTTATCACACACTCAGGTTCGCGTGTAAAGATCACAAGCCAAACCGAAGAATTAAAAAACAAGTGCCTCTTTAGCTCAGTGGCAGAGCACTGGTCTTGTAAACCAGGGGTCGTGAGTTCGATCCTCACAGGGGGCAAAGAAAATACTTATTTTTTTTCATCTCACTATTGCACAAATGTTTCTTCACTTTAATGAATTTAAACAAATTGTTTAGGACGAAATCGTTATATAAAAAATCTAATGCATTACTTAACAAAAATAAATGAACCTTTTTAATCAGTTTTGTGAATATGGTGTATGCCTTTCACATTTAATTGACGTTAAATACAAATGATCAATAGAAATTTTAATAGTAAAATCGCGTTCAAAAATTTTACGGTCTAATAATTTCGGTGAATGTCCGAAAACCACAGGCCGCAAATCAGTGGAATTCTCGAATTACAGTACATCATTGGAAAGTAAATTGAACTTGTCTGGCAGGATTAACGTTTTGAAATTCTTTTCTTCGTTCTTCTGCATAGTAAGAAAATTACTCTGTGGATGTACAAGAGCCCATTTAAGCTTAGGCATAACTGCTGTGCGTTGTTTAGTTTTAAAAACGGGGAATTTTTTTTTCAAGAAGAATTGTAAATTAAAATAAATGCATTTTTTGTGAAGTATTTCTGATTTAATTATTCTTGAGCACGCGCTTTTACGTCTTTCTCTTTGTTGTCTAAAAATCCAATTGTTGAAACAAATTTTGACAGTCGTTTTTTGTGGAACAATTGCTTATCTTCATTGTTTCCCCTCTTGTTAGAAACGATAATATTGGCAAAACAAACTCTGACATCACAAACTGCACCACGCAAACAAAACTCCACAGAGTACAGGAAAAATTAATTTACAGTATTTAAAAATTTTTTGTGGGGAAAAAACCCGAAATTGGAATGAAAACTCCCTTATCGCCCCCTGCACGGCCAGAAGTATCCATAAAAAAGTAGTTCCGAGGTATCTTTTGCAGGGGCCAAGTCTATAAAGGACACACAGACAGATCTTGGGTTTAGTAATAGTAGAAAGTTTACTTATTCGGTACATCCCAGGTTGTTACTTGTTTACGAAACGTCGTCTGGACATTTTTGAAGCAATTAGTCTTCAAGTAACACTCCATATTGAACGACTTTTGAACTGTGTTGAATTGTGTCGTCCTCCCTAATAACGCCATTCATCATGCATAAAATGAAGTTTCTACAGCGCGAATTTCTAAATGGTATCTTTATACTTATGGGAGATATAAAGGAAAATATGGATAGCAAGAATTAAAACTCAATCTGTACTATAATAACAAATCGTTTGTCTTGCGTCACAGAAATTGCTGCCAATTCAGTGAGGAGTTATTAAATATGAATATTCTAAGAGGGGAAAAAACAAGGAACTCATAACTATTGCCTTAATAATATTCCTTTTACTATTATTATCTCTTGATTAATTATGATTAATTATGATTACAACTATGATACTTATTTTTACCGCAAGTAATCCTTTCATTTAACAGAATGGATATAGTTATCGTTAAATTTAATTAATGTTTAGTTTTTATTGCTGATAATTTGAAATTAAACTAAATTCAAAACGAACAGTAATTCGGAATGAAAGAAACATCCTGTTATCTTTTTCTGAGCATTCAAAGTAATTTGAATACTTTCTTTACATTTACTAACTTCAGTTTAAAAACTAATGAACCATGCAATGCATACACGTAATCTGATGGTGAAGTATAATGACATTTATTTCATAATTTGATGCGATTCAAATCCATTCCGTAATTTTATATTTTTAGAATTTTAGATCTTTGCTATTACTGGAGCTAAAGTTTATTATTGTTACAGGACGTAATGTAGCAGATCGATCATTCATGCGCCTTCAAAATTCAGAAAATGTGCAACTGTTTTCAAACGGATCACTTTCCTTTAGACGCATTGCGAAAACTGACGAAGGTTATTATTATTGCATAGCAAACAATGATATTGGAAAGCCATTGAGTAAAGCCATCACTATCAAAGTTAATGGTAAGAACAGAGCTTTTTTTAAAAAAAAATTTCAGAAAGATACTTAAAAGCACAATAAAACAGAAAAACTGGTGAAATTTTTCATTAGCTGCTCCAGAGTTTAGAATGAGACAAGAACGAATTGCAGCCAAAAAAGGAGACTCTGTTACGATCCCTTGCAAAGCAGATGGAGACCAACCAATGCAATACACATGGTCAGTGAATAATAAATCCCTGGAAGACTGGTTTAATAACGGAAGGTACGTACAAAGACAGTCATTTCCAATAAAATTTTCCTATTTTTCAAATTTACCATTTAATTTACGCCATTATGTTTTAGAATTAAATTAAATAATCACGAAAGTGACGACACAAAGCAATCATTATCCCATTTAACTATTCTATGGGTAGAACAAAAAGATTCTGTCACTTTTAATTGCATGGCAGAAAATTCGATTGGAAAAGATGAGAAACACATTCAAGTTATTGTCCAGTGTAAGTTTAAAATAGTTTAGGAATTTGAAGCATTTTTTAAATAAATGATTTCACTGAGAACAAAATTTTATATGAACTCAGCTGTCCCAGATTCGCCCGAATTTGAGAAACCTGTTCAAGTTTTTAACCAATCCGTTCAACTTTCATGGAGTTTGCATTTCGACGGGAATAGTCCTATCCGAAAATATTTCATTGAGTACAAGAAAGGAAACGGTAATATTTTCACTGATTTCATATTTAAAGCTGTAGTATTAATAGGAGCATTATGAACACGTAAATATCATAACTTTTCTGCAACTAGTATACATTAATTAATTTCCACAGAAAACTGGAATGAGGACTACACATCGTCATTAATAGTGGATTCCAGGAGCAACTCGAAAATCATTTCCGATTTGCAACCGGCTACATCTTACGTTTTTAGAATCAGAGCTGAAAACGCCATTGGTAACAGTACTTATAGCCGAGAGATTTCAGTCAAAACCGAAGAAATTGGTAATTAGATCTTTCGAGTAATTTTTATATAATTATTTCCATAATAAGACAATGGAATAGGCACTACGCTAAATATAATGGCGTAATGCACCATTTTGTTGGAACAGGTACTCTTTCGAGTTTTTATCTAATTGCGGCGCTAGAAATGCTCCGCATACCCTCCTTCTGGTCTTCGCCATTTTGCAATAACAAAGCCAAGCATAACAGCGCATAAAGAAAACTTTGATAGTTTTCATATTCATTGATACACTTACATATTGTTCTCTAATAAATAGTTTCTAAGCACGTAAAGCAATATCATTCATTTAGGATTACCATGTATAATCATAAATCTAAAGAACCTGTTTCACTTCTAATTTTTTTGCGGCCATTCTTTATCCTTTTGTGTATAAAAAAGATGCAAATTCGCCCGTTTGCGCTTTGGAAATAGGTAAATTTCAAAATATCATCATTAGTGGTCACGAAATGATGTCCTCTTTCGAATTAGAGATTGTAGCCCCCTCGCTCGCCAGATTTATCACCCCCTGATTTCTCCCTGTAAAATGTGGTGCATGTGAATAGTCCACACACGATTGCTGAGCTGAAAACGAACATCACAACGGCCATTTCTCACATCAATACTGCCATGCTTTGCAGACTCTCACGAAATCTGGTAAAACGAACACGCTTTTGTATTCGCGAAAAAATACGTCATTTCCAACATTTATTGTATCATCTAAAGTTTATCTGTTAAAATTAAAGCCAACATTTCAACTAATCTCTGTGCTACTGTACTTTCATGTAAATTTTCAAACTGATACTTTTACGGGCAGCTAAACTTTGATGTGCGCGACTTTAAATTCAACCTGTATCATTAGAAAATTAAAAAGCGCCTTTCTGGCCTATTCAGTTCCCCAAAATTTTTATCTTTTAAACTTATTCACTTTCCATAGTTACGAGATGCATTCAAGTTATAACACCTCTGATTTTTTCTCTCACAAACCAATCACACGAAAACTGTGAAACTTGTGTCACTTCTCGACGTGAGCTCCCTGCAGCTGTACACATTTTTCACAACGGCGACGCCATGATTCCATGGCCGCTGCGAACGCTTCTTTGACCACTGGAAAATCGCTAATGCAATAGCGGCGCGGCTAATAAATGTGCGACCACGGAGAGTGTCTTTCATCGTTGGAAACAGCCAAAAGTCGCTAGGAGCCAGGTCAGGTGAGTAGGGAGCATGAGAAATCACTTCAAAATTGTTGTCACGAAGAAAGTACAGCCTTGCGTTCGCCCGATGCGCTGGTGCGTTATCTTGGTGAAAGAGCACACGTGCAGCCTTTTCCGGCCAACTTTGGAGGCGATGTGTTCCATACTCATTCAGCGATCCTTTCTCCACTCGCTCGATCATGTCATCAGACCGGCTGGTGCGAGGGTGAGATTGTCTTGGTTTGTTGTCACACGACGTTCTGCCTTCTTTGAACTGTCGCACCCACAAACGCGCATTATATCGGCCTCGGTGGCTCAGTGGTTGCATGATCGCCTCTGATGCTCGAGGACGTGGGTTCGATCCCGGCCGAGGACGACGAGGATTTTTTCAGGGAAAAAATCCTGAGATCACGCACTTCCTTCGGAAGGGAAGTAAAGCCGTTGGTCCCGTGTAGTCGTTTGCCGGCTGCACATTAAAGAACCCTTGCGAGGCAAAATTTGTGGCCCCTATAACGCCGTCCTGAAATGACTATGGCAGTTGAAAAGGACGTTAATACCAAACAAACCAAACCAAACCAAACCAAACCAAACCAAACCGAACCAAACCAAACGCACATTATACACATCCATGACACCATCACCACATGTTTCACTCAACTGGCGATGAATTTTAGTCGGTGTCACACTACGCAGATGGAGAAAACGAATGATTACACACTGTTCTTGTAATGAAAAGTCGTCATTTTAAATATCAAAAACAGTCCTAACTCTTGCCGCTTCCGCTAAAGTTCTGTTTGCCGTACAGTGCTCCCATTTCTGTCACGCATTCACAAGAAGTGCGCGCGTATTTTAAAGCAAACCGCATGTTTCTATCGGTTTCCAGTCCTGAGAAAAAAAAAACGGAGGTGTTATAACTTGAATGCACTTGTATGTATGAAGCGTATGAAAGTCGATAGAACATACCATTAAGGAAGACAGAACTCATAATCAGAGAAGAAATTAGGATTTAGAATTTAGGCTCAAAAATATAACTTCTAATGACCCTTCTGTGCATGCATTATTACGTTTTCATCTATTAGATTATATTGGCGGATGTTATTCAAGGATAGCATAATATAAATGAAATTACAGGGTTAGTCAAAATCATGTTAACACTTAAATGCTAGAAATACTTATTCACAAAACATACATTCCATGTGCAAGGTGATTTGCAGGATGTTCTCAGTCTGTTCGCCACCGTGTACAATATTGAAAATCCAGCGAGCAGCAATATCGTTTAAAACCAGAACACACATTTTGCAGGGAGTCGATGATACCATAGTCCGTAGTCTGTCTTTGAGGTCATTGATATTCTGCTATACATGCACTCCTTCACCATACCCTATAACCAAAAATCACAGGGAGTCAAATCAGGCTAGTCCACCACGACCTATTTATTGTAGTGTTAACATGAGTTTGATTAATTCTATAGAATTGCCAATCTTTTTAAAACTTTGTTTTATAGTCCCTTCCGGATCTCCACAAAACGTCCAAGTTGAAGCAAAGGATTCAACAACAATCCGCATTACCTGGAATGTAAGTTGCATTTATTAAGCAAATATTCCTAATAGGCGTTTTATAGTATAAGTAAAAATACTGCAAGCAGGAGAATTCCAAAGATTCGGAACAAAATTATAAATAGGTTATTATATCAAACCCCAATGGATGTGCGCAGTGAAATCCTAAATAGATGTTAATAATATTGATGATTATTTTTTATAAATACATGTATGAATTGATTCTTTACCTGTTTAGAGCGTGTTATAAAACAGTTTAAAACTAGTTTATGATTATCTTGTATAAAATCTTGACATCAACGGTAAATAAACGATTTTATAATCCTTTGTTAAAAGTTAAAAGTCATCAATTTTTTTCAGGCCCCTAAGAAGACATCTAGAAACGGTGCTATCCAAGGCTATAATATTGGCTATAAGCGCAACGACTCTTCTGAGGATTTTAAGTTTTCTCATCTGGAAGTACCTGAGGATTACACAGAGGCTCTAATTTATCAGTTGGCTAATCTGCAAACGTACACTGCCTATAAAATTGTGGTTGAAGCTTACAATAGCAAAGGATCAGGACCTAGATCAGAAGTAGTCGTAGCAATGACCGCTGAAGGAGGTGAGATATTAATGCAATATATAAGAATGTACATTGGTTTAGTACATGGTGTCCCAGAATATTCTGACCATTTTCAACCTAATTATTGAGACAGTAGGTTTCATGGAATAAAGTCATGGAAGAGAAAGATCTTGATGTAAGACTGGTGGAGAATAGCACACTTTGAGAAAGGCTCGTATAAAAAAAATTTCAAAAGAAGAAGTAGGTTGCATGAAAGAAAAGAAAATAGAAAGTTCTCTACTTGCATGTTTCGCGTTTGGAAAATGACATCAGCTATCTTTGCTGCGGGTACGTTCATTGAATATAAAAGTGTTGTGCAAATGCAGAGAGCAATTCCACTGCACTTTCAGATTTCCTGGAGTGGTTCTTTGCACTTTCAGATTGCCTGGAATGGTTCTACCCTTTCAAGATACACCATATTATATTGGGTTGAATAGTTTAATGATACTGGGAGTGTGGGAAATAATAGATAATTTACTGGAGCGCATGACGAATGAATGGATGTGTTCGTCAGAAAGTGAAACATGTAGGGTGAAGAATTTACATACAAGTTTTAGTACCAAATTAGGTATCGTTACCCTATACTAAATTAAAAACAAAGTAACTTTTTATTATGCTACTGTTTTCTTTTTTATGCAACCTACTGTCAGAATAAATAGGTTAGAAAACCTTCACAATCTACTGGGACCCCTGTTAAATGAAGTGGACACTTTCAACATTTTAGAGAAATCAAAGCGTTAAAAAATTTAAATGAATTTTTTCCACAACAATTTAGCTGAAAACTTGCAACCAAAATTATTGTTTACTGTGAATTAGTTTCACTGCCTGAAGATGAAAGTGGATGCTCTCGAAAAGCTTAGCAAGACTGATTAACATTTATTTTATTAACATTTTGACAACGAAGCTAGCATACAATGATGGTATTTTGCGTATACCGGAGTGATTCTTGTCCAGAACATGTAAGCCATTCGTCAGTGGTTGGAAGTTTTCAGCTAAATTGTTGTGGAAAAAATTCATTTAAACTTTTCATCGTTTAAATCCACAACGTATCTACATTAAAATCAAAGCGTTAAGCTTGTAGATACGCAATATTCATAGTAGCATAGATAGGAAAGAAAGTTTTATACGACTGCAGCATCAAGTGAGCGTCCATTGGAATACTTTCTAAAATACTGCCGTAAGACAGTAATCGAGCTTGTTTTCGCTAACTATGACGCCAGCAACTTACCTTAAAAATGGGACAATTCTGCACTATCAACATTGTGGCAACAGTTTGGGATTGGGCCATTCTTGTACCAACTTGACAATTTCCTTGTCACATATTACTGTGTATGCAGGAATGGTTGAAGAAATGGATTGGCTTGTACAGAATGCGATGTAAATCCCCTTTGAACACTACTGGGATGAATTGAAGTGAGGACTAGAGACTAGGCCTCATGGCCCAACATCTTCAATGGTCTTTACAAGAATGAAAGAAAATTCCAAAAGCTATCTACCATATTAATTTTCGTGAAATCATAGTTGCAGTGCAAATGCACAGGTATTCGGAAATTATTGATCACATGTGTATAATATAATATTGAAGAAATGCTGAAAGTGATTGAAGAAAATATTCCACTATTAACTCTTTCTTTGTGTCTAAGTCAGTGATTACACTCTCTGCCTACTTTTCCACACTGTTTACCCTTAAGCTGTACCGCAAAATATATAAAAAGGGTAAGGCAGTAGTATTTTTTAATGTGTTCCTTTGTTGAGTGATCAATTATTATATATAAATAACTGAAACAAATTTCAGAAATAATACAGATTTTCATCGATCGGAACAAAGACATTCTATCCCCATCTAATACAATAATTTTCTTGATGATGATCTTTTTTACACTAACGTATTCATATTTATATATTCTAGTCCCTGTTGAACCGCCTCAGAACGTTCGTTGCTCTACTTTGTCGTCCAAAAGTATTTATGTTCTTTGGGATCCTCCTCGTTCTGAAACGCTCAATGGGATTCTCCGTGGTTTTAAAGTCTTTTACAAGATTGCCAGCGAAATTTACGGTATTTAACCATATTTTTAATTTTTTATTATAAACAAGATGACTCTGTAATATACCTATTCCATAAAATACCCTTTCATCCAAAATTAGAATTTCTAAAGAATAACAAAAAATTACGAATTTCTAAAGAATAAAGAAAATATTTTCTTGAAATTTGGTCTAGAGATACATATTGTTATAACTGTAAAATACACACTATTGCTATTTACTCATGTTCATGCAACGTGGTGAACGAGGAAGTAGCACTACATTAGAAGGGGGTAGGGAGAAACTGCTGTGCAGGTTTCATAACGAGCACTGCTGTTTACTAGGGTCTTAAAGAGATTTTGGGTTATTTTATTTCTTAATTTTATTCTTCCACCAAGCCATTTCTTCAGTTTTCTGAGAGGATGTTTGCAATAACTCTTCCCAAGGTATCCCAATCGATGAAATTCAGATCCAGCGATTGAGTATCCTCTGAATATCCTCACATTTGATATACAGAGGTTGAGTCAAAAGTAGTGGCCGACTCGGGAGGGAGGGTTAGAGTTTGACGAATTCTGGGCGAAGACCATTTACCACAAGGGTATATCGCAGTTTATTAAGCGAAAAGAGTGGGAAGAAACGTCAGTACGAATTTGAATGCCATAGACATTGTGCCACCTGCGTCAGCCAGTGTAAAAATATGGCAGAAAAATTGGTGATACGCGGGTTCCTTCTTCACTATTGGAAAAAGGGGACCAGTGCGCGAGCAGCAGCCGCCGAAATTTGCAGGGTGGAAGGTCAGGGTGTGACCAATGAACGGACAGCACGACGGTGGTTCTCCCGCTTTTCGTCTGGAGGCATGGGCCTGGAAGATGCGCCAAGGAGCGGAAGACCCAAAGAAGTGAATGACGCAGTCCTACGGCAACAAGTGGAAGCCAACCGAGGCAGCACCACCCGTGGACTAGCGGCGGACATCGGGACATCACAATCGAGTGCGGTTCGACATCTGCACGCCATGGGAAAGGTCAACAGGAGCTGCCGAGTTGTGCCCCACGAGCTGACGCTCGCGCAAGCACAACAACGGGTAAAAGTGTGTCGTCAACTGCTGGAATAAAATCGAGGTTCTACCACATCCAGCATACAGCCCCGACCTGGCACCTTCCGACTACCATCTCTTCCGGTCCATGGCGCACTTCCTGCGTGGACGGCGTTTCGCCAATGTCAGTGAGGTTGAAGACACCGTGCGTGACTTTTTCGCCCAGAAACCAGAGGAGTGGTTTCGCGAGGGCATCCGCCAACTGGCTGATCGTTGGATGAAGACCATCGAGCATGATGGACTCTACTTTGAAGATTAGCAATGAGTGGTTCCTGTCTGGTGCCCATTTAAAAGTTTGCGCGGTGATCAGCCACTACTTTTGGCTCAACCTCTGTACTTACTTTTTGATGCTCTATCCGAATCTGAAGTCAAAATCTAAAAATTCGAAAAAATTAGCAACAGAACGGCCGACTTCGCAAATTCAGTATTGATGTTTTTAATAGCTATCACTGAATCTCCAAAAATTTACTCATTCAAAACTGTAAATGAACTCTATGTGATCTCTCTAATGATTTAATCCTATTCTAGCTGGAGGCAATGGACACTTTTGAAATAATGCATGCCGATTAGTTTATCATAAAGGGAGAATAGATCTGTTTGTCTTTAAAACTCATACATACATCCATGCCACCGGAGCCATATGGAATAACTCAACAGAAGGTCTCGATTCCCGATTCTGATTCCGACTCCACTATCTCCTTATACTATATTCTATTAAATAATAAATTATATAAATAATATAAGAAAAAAGAGAAGCTAAGTCTTCACATTAGAAATTGCTATTCAGACTAAAAATTACAGAAATGCGTTTTTATATTTTTGTATGTAACATTTTTTTTTCCTTAAATACAAATTTGATTATTTTCTTTTATAAAAGTAATTAGTATTGTATAATTATATTTCATTATAGATGTCATGCAGAATTATAAACTGGTTCAAGTTCCTAAACTATCATTACAAGATCTTGAAATTAATACAAATTACACCATACAAGTCCTTGCTTTCACCAATGCTGGAGACGGCATCAGAAGTAAATCAATTCAGTGTTTAACTTTTGAAGATGGTAAGTTCATTGGAGTCAAACAACTAATTGTAATGTAGTTGTAAACATTGATTTTAAAATTTTTTACGAATAAGAAACTTTGCGGAATTCTGCGCACATAAAAATAATGATATTTATAAACTTTATATCATAATATTACAGCTTTACAGCTTTTCTGATATCGCTAATATTATATCTCCTTATTTTATTCAATAGTTCCAGAGGCTCCAGAGGGTATTAAAGTTCTTCCATCAGCTACAGGTTCCTTCGTTGTCTCATGGAAACCAGCCAAAAAAATCAACACAGCAATCACTCACTTCAATGTTTATTACAAACCATTATCGAATAGTCAGAAGGTTGATATTCGTTTATTTAAATACTGTTTAAAATTATAAGTTTATTTCATCTCATCTTATCATCAGTTTTCTGCTTAAGTGCCTCTCTTCCATCTTTCTCTATACTATTGCGCTCTTCCTTTCATCTCTTCGTACCGTCCTCCTTTCTTCAGAACGCCAGTCATCTTTAATCTATTCCTTCCTCTTTTTGCCCTTCCTTCCTCTTTCAAGCACTCACGTGCTCTATTCCAATTTTTTTTTCTTCCCGTAATGATATTCAATAACATTCTATCTCCTCCCACTATTCTCAGCACTTCTTCATTTCTCTTTCTATCTGTCCAATGAATTTTTAACATTTTCCTTCAAATTCGCATCTCTAATATCTCAATTCGTTTTCTAACTCTTTAGCAATGCTCATTTTTCATAGCCATACATCATGACACTTACGGTCTTTTCCATAAATTTTAAACAATCCTACTTATCAAGATCTTTCTTTTCCTTGTAAATGCTTTTCTGCCATCCCGATTCGTACTTTTATCTTTTTCTCATTTCTCCAGTCCTCTTCCCACTTTCACACAAAAATTTTATAGCTTTCTATTTGTTTTAGTCTTTC
Organism: Rhysida immarginata; assembly: GCA_023313115.1. Taxonomy (NCBI): domain Eukaryota; kingdom Metazoa; phylum Arthropoda; class Chilopoda; order Scolopendromorpha; family Scolopendridae; genus Rhysida; species Rhysida immarginata. The sequence continues at coordinate 1,725,086 of JAHWFO010003935.1, read as the reverse complement.
ACAATTCACATAAACTTCCATATATTCGGCCTCACCCACTCGCATGACTTTTTTTTCTGGTTAATTCTGTACCCATATTCTTCTTCCATTCTCTCTAACTGTTTTAGCATACCCCCTCCAGTCCTCTGTTTATCCCCTAACAAAAATCATGTCATCTGCAAACCGAATGTATCACTCCTTTGTCTCCATTCCAACATTGCTGTACCATTTGTTCCACGTAGAAGAGAGTTGAAGATAAACAACAGCTTGCCTCACTCCCTGTCCTATCTCAAAGCACTCAATTCTTTTTTCGCCCTATCCTCCTGGCTACCCCTTGCCCCGTATACAACTTGCTGATAAGTCTTCTGTCTCTCCAATCCACCTGTTTCTCAAAATTACCATCAGTTTTTTTTTCCATTTCAAACAATCTAAGCTTTTTCTAAATCTAGAAACACAAGCTCAGACATTTCCCTTTTTCCAAGTATCATTTTTCAATTGTTCTTACTTCTTTTCCAAAACCAAATTGTTTTTCAGTTACCTTACTGATCAGACTTCTTGCACATCTCTGTTCCATGTACGAGGGGGGGGGGGACCCAAAAATAACCGAACTGTTGCTCTGAAAAGTTAATTTATTAATTTTTTTACAAAATTCTTTCAGTCTCCCTCAAAGTACTCTCCATTAGACTCGATGCACTTCTCCAGTCTTCTTTCCCACTGTTTGAAGCACCTTTGGAACTCTTCAACTTTGATATTGTCCAGTGCCCGCTGCGAAGCTGTTTTTACAGCCTCCACATCATCGAAACGCTTCCGTTTTAGATTTTTTTTTATTCTCTGGAATAGAAAAAAGTCACACGAGGCTAGGTCTGGTGAATACGGAGGGGGGGAATGAGAGTCTATCCCTGAGAGCCCAAATAGCTAGGTCTGTCTCTTCTGAAATTTCGTCGATCGTGAAACGACGACCCTCGCGGATTTTTTCAATGATTTCGTCGTTTCGAGATGATGAAGGACGCCCAGAACGAGCAAGATCTTCAACACTCATCTCGCCACGTTTAAAGTGTCAAAACGACTCAAAAACTTGTGTACGGCTCATAGCATCCTTCTTGAATGCCTATTGAAGCATTTGGTAAGCTTCCGCTGCCGCTTTTTCAAGCAGGAAGTAAAATTTCAAACACACTCTCTGTTCCTTTAAATCTGCCATAACGATTTCGCAGGCGGCAAACGAGAAGAGTTGAGAGGAGGAGTCGATCAAACGTTAACCTCCTACGCAGACGCCGCTTGGGCATCTGATTTGGGAAGGTCTCTACTAGAGCCACCTAGTGGGAGAATTCTCTACTACGCCTAGAAACGGTCGCGCGCTTTCAATCCGGTTATTTTTGCCCCCCCCCCCCTCGTAAATAATTACGAACTTTATGATCATCATAAAAAATTAGCTTTGACAAGGGATAGATAGTCTCTCTATCCGAAACATCAGCTATTACCACTCCGTCTCCAATTTTGGTTATTCCAGAGGCTTTGTGTCTCGTCCTTCTTTTCTTCTACATTCATCATTTAATCATCATAAATAATCATATAATTTAAGTTTTGTATTTAAATACACTTTATTCATTCTACATTTCGCTTTCAACCAAACAGAATTTTATTATATTTAAAATTACATATTTAATCTCAGTTGTTTTAATATTTCTATCATCAATTCCATCAAAAAAAAAAAAAAAAAAAAAATCGAAAAACTTCACCTCCATTTGAATTTGAAAGTAAAAAATTATGAAATTTCAGAAATATAAAAATTTTGGTTGGTGAAAATTCCTTTCCTTTTAGAAAGAGGCTTGCATTGCATGTCTAAATTTTTTTCGTTTATATAACGACATTAGTAAAACGAAAAAAGAAAACAAAAACACACACAATTTTCTTGAAAATTTTCAACACAATTTTATCTCATTCCTGAAAATAAACTTGAATTCGGTTTTTGTATATCATATACAAAAAAAGAGTCTTTTCAGTAATTGAAATGAACGTAAGAAAATTCTCCTTTATATAGGTAGGATCGGAAACTCAGCAAATGGAAGAGTTCTCTAAGGGCGCAAGCCTTCATCAATCTCAGTCAGAATCAAATTTCATGGAAGTGGTCGGCCTTCGAAAGAATCAAAATTACGCCTTTTGGGTGACGGCATCCTCCGCCCTGGGAGAAAGTTCCGTTTCGATTTTAATATTTGAGACTGTTCATTCACATTCTGTAGGTAAAATTCTATCCAGTATGAACATAATTATATTAAATATGAGAATCATGGAAACCATTTTTTCTCCAGCCAAACATGCGACAATACTGCAATTCTAGAATTTCGAAAGCCTATTGGATGTTTTGGGTCATATGGACGGTGGTTGCGCGTTACCATGCAATCAAATATGACTCACAATGTCGTATTAACCGCCTTTCTTCCAAAATACCATGGACCGTGGGGGAGGCCGTGGCCTGGTGGGCTTTCACTGAACACAACTGTGAAGTTAAGCTACATCAGACACGGGTAGTTACCGGATGGGCGACCATCAGTGATAGACCATCTTCACCCCCCCCCCCCCCAGCTGCTGCGATCATCCTTCAGCAGTCGTGAATCAAGGTCCATCCAGGGACCCAACTCGTCGGCCTCTGGCCATACAGGCCCTGGATAGACGTATTGGATCCCGATTCATAAATTAAAAAAAAAAATCCAATATACCCTGGAGGCTGCTTGAAGATATCTGTGCTCATTCTACACTATATTTCTTTATTAAACGATGGCTGCCTTATTAAATGATCATTGTATTATTAAACAATGATTGTCTTATATTGCGAGTTTTCAATGTTCCCCTGACGTTCCTATTCTGACCCAGACCGATTTAGTACTGGCAATCAGATGCACATACAACGACTTTCAAACGTGTATTCTGGGGTGCAGCTTGGTCGCGCGTTTGGCAGAAATAAATAGTTGTATGAATTCCAGAATGATCCTCGTATTTCCAAATATTTTCCTATATTAAAGTTTTTAAAATGGACGTCACATCGGACTCATTAAGGAAACTTAGTAAATCGCATTAAAAAATAGAAATTTGTTTTGTATTACTGCATCTAACTAAGTTTTAAATGATTTAAAATGTCGTTAAATTAATATTGATAGCTCTTAGAATATCACCAAATTGGACATGTTTTGTTTCATTAAGGATACGACCAATGACCCAAGGCGTGAACATGTCAATTGAAAATTAAAAGTATTACCTAAAAACAAAAATATCTAATTTCGTGACTGATCATGAGTACTAAAAGACTTCTGTTTACTTATACATTGGTAGCTTGCATGAGATTATTTAATTAAAATAATAAACTTTGTATCTAAAAAGAATTCGAATAATAATGCCTCAATGTAGAATATCATATTTTATTCCTTGTACAGGGTGGCCCATGAATAAGTTCAGGTTTTTGACAGCCTACCACTTTTGAACAGAGCAAAGTCTATTAAATCCGTAAAGTGAGGAGTTATGGTGTGGGATTGTATGTCGTACGATGGACTCGTTGGGCTATTCTTCTTTGAAGGTTCTGAAAGATGGATTGGGCGCCGTGGACCCGTCGAGTGGCCAGCCCGGTCCCCAGACCTGATGCCTCCCGAATTTTTCTTAAGCATCGAGAAATTCTACGTCCACCCCATTGACGGCATCGAGGAACTATAATAAGGACGATAATTCTAAAATCGATCCTTCACCAAGAGTTTCACGCTTCAGTGATGATTTCAATTGAAGTTGAACTTTAGCCTGAGCATTAGAATTTATTAATTAACTAATAAGCACTTATTCCCGTGCGATGAGATGGTTATGAGTAAATTCTAATTAATATAACCCATATAAAATGACAACAAGGACTCACTTTTTATGTTAGAACATCCATTTCAAGATAGATGTAATTTTTTTCCAGGATGATACTGAGTTTAAACGATGCCGTTTTTGATCACCCACAGGTGAACGAAAATATTTCTTTTCGCCCAATTTCGTGAGCACTCTTCCATCGGGTTTGCCCAAAGTGTAGCGTGACTGCCTGACAACGTGCAGAAACAGGAGTGTCCGCACGTTTTTAAAAGCTGTATTTCTTTGATGAGTGAATTCGATGTTTAAGTGTGGCAAAGACAAAATTCTTATTTCATCCACTCAGCTGCGGTAAATTTTAATAATCGGTACTACTGGTTGTGTTCCTTAGTATAGTTCCAGCTAAGATAGCATCCTTTGATGATATCATAAAGACGCCATGGAAGAAGGACATCATTTTGCCTTGCAAAGCAGTTGGAGTTCCCGCACCTAACAGCAAATGGACAATTGGGTAAAAATTTTAAGCTTTATATTTAAGTTTATTTCTTTATGTAATATCAGAAATATCATGCAAAGAACTTCTTTACTGAGAAACATTTAAACATCTAACTCGTTGATCAAAAATATTTTTCATTGTGCTAAGAGAATTAATCCTGAGGTTTTTGTATACATAATTGGCCCAATTTTTGTTAAGGTGAATATTTTTGTAGTAGTTATCAAAGAGGACTGCTAAATTACAATACGTATATGCCCTTCCTTTATCTTAAGTAAAGTCAAAAAAGATTTAACAAGATCGCACGAACATTAAGAGTATGGCATGTTGTAGAGTATGATATCTATGTTGATTAAAATTCCTATGAACTGGTGTATTTATATGAAAATTATATAACCACAACTATTATATTCAAACTAGATCGAGACCTTTATCAGAAAAAGACAATTTAATATTTCGTCCGGATGGTTCGGTGATGATCACCAAAGTCGACAGTGAAGATTCCGGGAATTACACTTGTGTAGTCCATAATGAATACGGAACAGACGACATCACATACAATGTCATTGTACAAGGTAATGAATGAATTAAGTAAAATGCTCTTATATATTGACAATTACCATAATATTTGATTTATTTTTATTAAATTAAATTTATTTTCCCTAAAAGTAATGTTAGAACTGAAATTTTACTTCCGAATTCCGTATAAAAATATACATTACGGTAAACTAGTTGGTGCCCCTATACGCAGTCTTCCCGATTCAATTCCAGATTGTCACCTTTAATTTAAACCAGTACCGTATTTAAAATTCAATGTAAGTTAACTTTAAATAAAGAAGACTGAAACTTATTGTGAATAAAAAGACAATTCTTTAATTGTCTATCAAATTGCAATACTTGAAATGAGAATAGACAAAAAGTTTATTTAAGTATAAAAAGTTATCCATAATCAAAACCACAAATGAAGTCTTCGATGAAAAACATGCAGTAAACGGTGATAAACTTTCTTCGGGTTTCGAAAAGGAAAAAAAATTATAGTTCAGTGGAAGCAAAAGTAAATTATTAGATTATATGTCAAAAAAGTTCAGAATTTCTAAGCGTCAGGGCACGCAATATGCAATTTAACGCCCTGATAACATTCATTAAATACCTTAATAAATAGCTTTAATACTTTATTTATCTTACTGAGGTGGTTTTTCCCTGTCGCTCCGGTGCGCCTGTGTATCCTTTCCGGGAGAAAATCCAGCCGTTATCTTCACGTGCCTTCTCGTGCAAGCAACACCCGTAATCTTTTGTCTTGGCCTGCGGCATCCTTGGCCCGACGGGAGCCTGCTTTGCATAGAATACGTGCGTTTTATAACGGCGTTCTTGCAAATTTCGTGACAGAGATATATTTTTACCATCAGTTATTTCAGGACAAGAGATATAGATATATTTACCATTAGTTATTTTGTAGGAAATATTCTCACATATTCGTTAAGAGAAGAGGTGTCTCCATTTTCAGTAAAAAACGGAAAATTTACTAAATGAGCCAATTTATGAGATATCCACATCCAGGATCACAATTGCAACGTTATTTATTAAATGTCTGCAGTTGACTACTGTTTATGTTATCGCTTATGCTAACTTTATGAGAAACTTCATCGTTCAAAATTTGCCACTTCTTCATAATAAAGATCCGCTAAAATCGCTTTAATAAAAATATGGTCAAAGAATAAGTAGACATAGAGTTCAAATCTCATGTTTAAAACTATCGTCTGTTACCACAATGGCCTACTTTTGCCAAGAACTGTGGTTAAAGCCATTATTGATTACAATTTTTTATGCACGGTTTACAAATAATATTCGCATGGCTGTTAACAATGACGGCAAATGAAAGATGGGGCGCCCTACAATTAGCGTCTTTATATGGACACATGCTTTTATAGCAGCAGCAGTTCATCAACATGACCGGGAATCAACATCACAGCTGCAGCCCCCCCCCCTCTGAGTGAGACCCCATTGCCATACAATTCTTTTATATGCCCTCCCCCACCTCCCGAAATAAATCATATTTTGCGTTTTAGTACTAAGTATCCTCGAATTATTTGACAACAGAATTTATATTAAAAATACCCATTTGTTATTTTGAAGCTTAATAGAAAATATGATTCAAAAAATTGGGTTCGTTACTTAATACTTTTTTCTAATACGCAAAATAGCGTTTAATTTACTAAAACAGTATTAATTTTATTTTAAGCTTTTACTTTCTAATATAATATTTATTTTATTGCTTTCTACATAAATTTATATTTTATCTCAAAAGATATGCAAAACTCGTCATTTTTCTTCATTTCATTGCTTGAATTTGCTATTTTCATTGTAGTTCCACCATCTGTTCCGAAAGTTGATATTATTTCAAAAACAAAATCTTCAATCCAAATTCAATGGAAAGTTAATTCTAATGGAGGTGATTCTATTCGAGGTACAAGGGAAACAATATCCTTCAACATATTACTTTCTTTATTATAAAAAAAAAGAAAGTCACCTATTAAAATACTACTGTTCCTATGCTTTTAAGGTTATCTGTTGCATCATAAAAAAGTAAATGATGATTGGTCATCTATCGAAATTCGTCCTGAACATAGAATTTACGCACTTGAAAACTTGACTTGCGGAACAACTTATCAACTATACATGGAAGCATTGAACTCAATTGGAATTGGTGCAGCTAGTGATATAATCACTGTTGAAACAGGAGGAGCAGGTGATAAACCAGTTATTAAAAATTAATAAAGCTGAAAAACATTTTATAATGACAACAGGGTTATTACAAATTTATGAATTAAAGGAGAAATTCCTTCAAAGGATTCTTTGCTAAAAGAAAGCTCCACTTCCGTAACTCTACATTTGGACTCATGGCCATCAGTCGGTTGTCCAGTAGAATTCTTTGGCGTTGAATACAGAGCTACATCTTCCAAGGAATGGACCGTCGTGGGAAGCAACATTTCGCCAAAGGACAAAAAAGTTACCATTTCCGAGCTCACTCCTGCTACATGGTATATTTTGAGATTAGTTGTACAAACTATGGGAGGAGCCGCCATTCATGAGTACAAGTTTTCTACTTTGACTCTTACAGGAGGTAATTTTCATTATTTTTTCTTAATTTAATTACAAAATTCATAATTATATAAAAATTTTAAGTAAAATCCTATCCTCTTTCTAAGCAGAGGGGGAAATCTAGTCTTTAATGATCAATAAGCGTCAGAAGCTTAATAAATAGCTTTACTCTTATTTTTTTAAATAATGATTTTATTTTATAATTGCAGAAGTTATTCCACCCGAAGTCTTAGAAGAGGTTAAGCCTGTTTATATTTTCCACTTGGATCCGTGGATTTTCATTCCCGCCGTCGTCTTGCTGATCGTGATCATCATTGCAATAGCCGTGGTCGTTGTCGTTGCCAGACGCCATAATGGAAGTTTAGGAGCTCCTTCAGGTATTTTTAAAAAAATTTTCAGTTAATAGTGTAAATAACCGTAAAAATTGCTATTATATCTTATTTGTTGAAATGATGATTAAGACATGGACTTGTCTTTGGCAACCAATCAAATGAATGCATGGGTGAGAAATTCAAAAGGATTTCCTGTCGATTATGGTTACTCACAAAGATATTCTACGCTCTCCGGAAGAAGCACAAAAGGTAGAAAAGTCTATCAGATCATATTAATAAAATCTGTGAACATAAAATTATTTTTTGAAAAATGTATCTATTATCTCATTATAATGTATTTTAGACCCTTCTCCTTATGCAACTGCCCGCATGATTGACTATTATCCCGATGCAGTTCCCGGGCCCAGTGAAAATGTTCTCCCTTTGCAACCTGGAAGCTCACAGACGTTGAGACAGAAAAAATCTGGTAAACCAACCTGGAAACTCACAAAATGTTTATTGAGTACAAGGAAAATATGATATATGGATAGTCATTATTTTTTACTATTATTATTTAGTGCTATCTAAAAGTCCCAGAGATTTGTATGACTAATGCGGACGACTGCAATTACAAACAAATCTGGTTTATGCATCTTTTGTGAAGACATTTGTTTTTATCAGCGGTTTTTAACTGTTGTGTGTGCTTTACTCTGCGATTTTGCGATGGCCTATGTGAAAGAGCAGAATGTGTTTCTGTCAAATTCTCTTTTATATTTGAGAAAGCCACTGCAGAAACACGAAAAACGTAAAAGGAAGCATTGTTGACAGTGCTTTAGGCCAGACACAAAAGTATGACTGGTTCAAACATTTCAAAAACGACCGAGCATCGGTTGATAATGACTTTTCATGACGTTCATCAGCTGTACCATCAATTACAACATAAAATCACAAAAGTATGAGATACGATTCTGAAAGACTGTAGGCCTTCCAAGATCTGGGTAATATGGTGGATCCAGAGTGTAGCACGTGCCGGAGGATTTTTTCCAAAGTACTGAACACCAGAAGGATTTTGTGGGTAGCAATTTGGCGGCCGTGCTCCAACATGCTAACTTACTTAGCACCGTGCAACATTTTTCTCTTCCTCAAGGAAAAGATAAAGTTGAAGGAGCAAAGATTTGAGACAACAAATGAGATTCGATTTGAACTCCAGGCAGTGCTAAACACACAAGCAAAAAGAACTTCCAGCATCCATACACTTTGTGGCAGAAGCGCTGGGATGGCGTAATTGTTGAATTATGAAGATTTTTAGATAACGCTCTTGTTGTTCTATATTGTTGTGTCTACAAATTTTCATTATTTTGGTTCTCTAGTTATTTGTTTCAATTTCCAACTATATCGATATTTCAAAGTGAAGTATAAAGTTGACATTTATTGAAATGAAGCATTTTAACAGATTTATTAACATATGTTTCTTCGTTATTATATAATTTTAAAATGATTACTCTAAGATAGGAAATTTTCGCATTTGTTCATTTGTTAGAGCACAATATTTGCTCTTGCGGGTGTTGAATTTAAGGCACTGAAAATATACATAAAAGTAAAAACAAAAATAAAACTTACCGAATTCTCATTTAAATTCTCCGTTTGCTTAAACTTTTTATTTTGTTGAAATTTTGTAGCTCCTCCACTAACCGACTTAAGAGGCGATATTTTGCACAGAAGTGAACCAAACCTGTAAGTGATTAATTTCATTATTATTCATAAACTCTAAAATTATTAGAATCATTCTAATTTACTACTCAGCTTTCAATAAGCACAAGTTATGTTTAACAAGTAAGATTCATTATGTAATGAATTTTTAAGTGATAGGGCAAATTTTTAAAAAAAATTGAAATTAGATTTTAAACATTTTCAATAAAATTCTGTAAGATATAGCTTATTTCTCAGACGTACTCCTAATAAAAGCTGTCTCCCTTCTCCCATAAACAAAATAATATTTTTCTTGGTACCTGTTTTATAATAAATATTTTTCATGTTATTAAATTTTAAAAGCTGCAGGTTTGCTCAAAATCTTTTAACTAGCACAAAGGCTAATAAAAGAATTAGCCTGCAAGACTAACTATTTCTACGGCAGAATTAAAATGCAAGTTATTTTTCTATGTACTTACACCATCCAGAATTACATGTATACTTTTTATTAATAACGTCTTGGGCCTTCTTCAGCGCAAATTACAGTATGTATATAATTGGGCGTGGACTCCACAAAATGTTTACATGGATCTACGTCTAGAGAATACCAAGCATTCAGGAGATTGGATAGAATCAAATCGCTCAGATTGGATAGAATTTTATAACTTTCGAATGACTTTTTCCAAAGTATCCCATACGTCCTCTATAGGATTCAAATTCGGACTCTTAAGGTGCCACGGAAGTCCCCCCCCCCCCTCGCTCTGATGCACTAGGAATCATGCCTGAACAATTTTCTGGACGATGGGAAATACAATTGTAGTCAAGCATCCTTCTCGATTGCTTTAAGTATTCTCAAGTATTTTTATCATGCTGTATTTATCAGGTGTAGAATTTTGCTTAATCTACATTTTCATTTACCTCAGGTGAATAAAAGTACTGACAGAGAGAGAGGACACCAAACAAGGTGTATAAATAAATAATTGGCAATTTATTATACGACTAACTTATCGTATGCAATGCTCTACCAAAACGGAAATGAAAAAGACACGACTTCAAGAAGAAAGATTAAGTATTCTTCAACCTAAACTTATCTTTACAGTATAGACGGGGTGCGTGTTTACAAACATTAGCTTATTTCCTGTTTCGAAATAACTGAACTTTCGTTGTTGGCTACGACTAAAAGTCGAAATAACTCAGATTGACTGCGGAGTGCCGCGATTTATCATTAATTTTTTATCGAGTCGGAGATCATAGAACGGTACACAGAAATCGATGAAACGTTACTTTACTCAATAAATTTGCGTTTTGCGAATTGATTGAACAAGGAGCAACACAATACGGCATTTTTATTGGTTTATTCGTTCGCTGTTTACTCTTTTCTGCCTCAGACAATTCTATGGTCAGAAGTAACGGAACGCGCATGCACCACTTTCTGAAAGACTTTCAAAAATGATACAACAGCGAAAGTGAGGATAGCTGAATATTTCCAAAGCTTGGTTTCTATAGACGGGGTGCGCAGGAAGTAGGAACGCGCATGCACCACTTTTTGTGCCTTCCTTTACTTCCGACCATAGAATTTCTGAAGCAGGAAAGAGTAAAAAACGAACAATTTAACCAACAAAAATGCCATGTTGTGTTACTCCCAATTCAATCAATTCGCAAAAGGCAAAATTATTGAGTAAAGTAACGTTTCATCGATTTCCGTGTACCATTTTTATAATCTCCGACCCAATAATAAATTAAGCGTAACTCAGAAACTACTCGTTGGAATTCGATCAAATTTTAACGGTATACTTAATTATGTACCCTATTACTCCCCCAAACTTCATTATCCTAGGTGTTATAGAACCTGAGTTATTAATTTGTTGATCTTAGTGGCGGCATTTTTATTTCTGTTCATATTTCGGTTATCGTTCGAATTCGAACCCATGAACTTTTTTGCTTAGAATCATCCATACTAAAAGTTTGTGACAGGATTTCAGACTCACCCTATATAATAAAACTGAACATAATAAATAAATAAAATAATAAAATTTACATAAAAATTTCTTTCTTTAAAAAAATGCGATTAAAATATAACAAACATATTAGAAGGCACAATGCAAACAGTGAAAAAATCAATTTGAAGTTAGAAATGTAAAGATAGAAAACCAGCCACGGATAAGTACTAACTTGTAGCCTACTTGAGACTTTAGGTTCCTTAAGTTTGAAGAAAACAGATTAGATTATCAAGTAAATGAGATGCCGTCATGAATATCATAAGGCATAGTTTATATTCATAAATAATTATATTGATTTATTTTCAAAAATTATTAATACTTATTAACTTATAATATTTTTATAAATTTTTGTATCAGTAAACCTTTGTTGAAGGAAACGCCATTCGTGTACCCCATTGATATAGAATCGAAAGGACCAACAACTGCTGCCGACCACTATGATCCTCCGCCTACAGGTTAAAATAATTATCTCTTCTATTAAAAGTTTACTTTGTCCTAAACCCAATCATCACCTTATCACTTTCCCTTCAATGATTTACGCATATAACTTATATATAACATTTCTAATATCTTTTAAATAAAGTATATCAGTAGACATTCATTTATTCTCACTTTTTTGAATGAACAGCAAGGATTAATTAAAAATACTGAAGAAGTGTATTCCTTTGATTTATAAAATTTAACTAACCGCATACCCATTGTGAATAAACTTCTGTTAATGTTAGACTTCATATTATTAATACTGTGTAAAGGGTGTCGAAATTACAATATCCACATTTAGCCAAACCTGCAAAGATAATCGTAAGGCGAAACAACATCGTATTGGTAAGACGATAAAGAAAAGACTTTCAAAATAAAATAATTCCACAAATTGCCACCAGGGGAGAGTTTGCCCTGCAATCGAAAAAATTTGCATAACGCGGATGTTATACAACTACTAAGATGATATAATAAGTCATTCTAATTGAATAATGCCTACGACTGGTTTCTCATATTCGTTTTACATTCGAATATTATGCCTTCTTTTATTTGTTTAAATAATTTATTTAGGATAAAATAATCTGCCTAAAATGAATACTACAACCTCTGACAATTAAGTTCGGTGAATGAGTTCACACAACAACATGCAAAACAGATAGAGCCACATTTACTTTATTGTCCTTCGAAATAATCACCCTGGAAGGCAATACACTTTTGGGATCGGATATATAAGTCCTGGAAGCTCCTTAGGGATGACTTTAAGTTCACGTGTCACATTTGCTTGAATGTCTTGAATGTCCGCAAATCTGTGTCCCTTTAAGGCCCGTTTCAGGCGTGGGAACAAGAAAAAGTCTGCCGGTGCCAAGTCTGGTGAATAAGGTGGATGAGCTATGGATACGACCCCTTTGTTGGCCAGAAACTGTTGCACGATTACGGCAGTGTTCCTCTTTCATCCATTATCCACAGTTACGTGCGCACGCTACACCTTCAACTGAAGAAACGAGCATCTGCTAAACCATTGCACGCACAAACGTGACCTGTCTGAACTTGCTTAAACAATGACTGGGCTTGTATTCAAATGCATTGTTACTCGCGTAAAGCTCGCACAGATTAGGGTGTGACGTCATTAACATTGGTTAATTGGGCATCTATTTATTCGGAACAAATCTTAAAGAACAAACCCTAACTGAACATGAAATGAGCGGGCTTTTCTTCGCTGTTTAATGAGGACACCGCTAGAGCGGGAAATCGCTTCCTGCAGGTATTTGACGTTTACATCCCCAAGAAAAGTATCCACAAGGAGGAAATATCGGATACGTATTTCGGGTACCGGGTAAGTACCATCTTCGGCAGTGAAAGACAAAAGTAAAAAGGATAATTTAAGATGGATAACTAACATTAAGCGTAGGTATACATATTACGAAAAGAAACTGTTAGAGCTGTCATTGCTTTTTCGAACAGATTAGTTGTTTTTTAATACGGAATTTACAGGGTGATTTAAAAGTCTGCGAACTCATTAATTTTTTGCTTGGACTTACTGAGCGTAGCATATTGCATTTTTTTAAAGGGCGGCATATGTAGTCTTCTGCATTTAAAAATATTTTACGCGTTTTTATATAGGACACATATTTTTTCCACCATTACGATGGACTAATGATGGTTTATTATTAGAATTTTTGGCGTCGACTACTAAGGCCATTTTACGCCTTTTACACAAGTTATATCTGTACGCAGCCCGGGACAAACACAAAATCCATGCCCACGGCGGAAGACGAACCCACGACCAGGCGGACTCGAGCACTAGAAAGCCTACGCCCCAGCCCTCTCGACCACCTGCCGGCCATGAACTAATGAAAAGATGTTGCATGAAATGTCGCTTCTCTGTTATTACGCCACCAATTACAGCTTTGTTTAAGTAAGTTTAAAATCTATAGTTTTACAAAACGTGAGTCGTGAACTCTGAACCACCTTGTATATCTGCGTATTCACCTTAGAGGATCTACACATTCTTTATATTTCATATTGAAGGTTTTTTCCCGCTCATTTAGCTGACAGCAGTAAAACAATATGATTTTTTATTACCTCGATAAGCTGAAAATTGACGAATAACGCTAGGTGTTCTTTTTTTTTTTTCTTTAGCTCATATGATAAAAAACGCTTTTTCCACAAGGCCTATTAGCATTCAGAGTGAAGAAGGAGTTCCCGATGAAAGCTATGAAATTCACAGGCAAAATTAACAATTATGGTAAGCAGATCCACAACTCCTAAATAGAATGCTTCTTTATTTTTAATTCAGAAAATAGTTTAACTTTTAAAAATATCGCTCTATCAATTTCATTAATTTGTTTACCAACTTGATAAAATTTTAAATAGCCAGTGAATATTTTTGCTTTGTGCGAGTATTTAAAGAAATTCTAATAGATAAAAAGCGATTAAATGATTATTAAACTGCAATGGCTGTGAATAAATTCACTCATGTGATTTCACAATGCGAGGCAGGATGATGATTAAAAATCTGATACGGAACTTTCAAATTTAGTTCCAAATTAGTTACAAATGTTGCCGATAGGTGGCGCTGTACGTAGTGTACTGAAAATTTCATTCTTCGTTTGCGCCATTTGTGTGTGATTGCGAAGAACCGATTGCGATGTGACATACCAAAGGAGGAAACTCAATGCTAAATCAAGGGACTTGGGATCAAGTGCTCGTCAGGGCGGGAAAATTTGTTTTCATTTTCATTTTTTAGTTATAGTATATAATCTGCATAATTAAATAATGAGGAGACAGTTTTTTGAATGCACAAATTAACTAGTTAAACGTCTTAAAATACTTGTTTGTAATAGTAATTAATTTTTAATTTCTTTGTTAACAGACAACCTTCCTGAAGATGATGTTTCACCATTCAAATGCTTTATTCATCTACTAAATATATTAAAGTAAAATAATCACTTAAATATAACACTTAATTCAATAATATAACCAAAAATGTTTAGAATGTATGTGTTATTTAACATCTATTTACTGTTAAAATCTGTATCTGTAAACATAAATATTCATTGTGATTATATAATTTTCTAGCTTATCCTAATATCGTTATTTCTAACTAAAATATATTGTAAATTTTTAACACATTTAATAAATTTTATTTGAATCGCATGAATAGCTAATTTTGGATTTTCAAATTACATGATATTCTTTTTAACAGACATAATTATTGTATGATAACTATTTATGAAGTACGTAACACTGTCACGAACAAAGTTGTCTATACAATGATGCTGTTAATTATTTAAACAAATTACATAAATCCTCTATTTCTGATATGTAAAGACTTGTGAAATAGGCTGATTCAGTTTCCATAATAAAACAAAACAACCAAATAACGAAATAGGTATAAAAATCGGATGAAAAATATAGGAGAAGGGAAGATAAAGATGCTATAATCAACCATAAAATGAAATACAAAAATTAGAGATGAACAAGTCAGTAGACTACTTGCACATAAATTTTCACCGTCAGAAGGAATAAGATACACTAAAAATAATGGAATGGACAGTACGCAGGTACGGGAAAGCTGATATTTTATTTTATTTTATTTTATTTTATATCTTGTTGCTGATATTAGGTCAGTCATTCTTCTGGGCATAATTCTACAAGGTTCCGATAAACAGCTTCATTCTTGATGCAAAAACCTAACCATGTCAGCAGTGGATTTCCCTGGCCCTCGCTCGATGTTCCAACTCGTCCCATAAATGGTCGATAAATGGTCAGGGCTCTGTACTGGCCAAAAGAAGGCGATTGTCATTCATGTCTGTGTGCATTGCCTGACAGAAGCCGAATCATGACATCGTTCTGAAAATAAAACCATCGTCACCAAAAAATCCCTACAGCTTAGGAAGCACCCAATTGTCCAATACATGTCCTTGTAGGCTTCAAAGTTCAAATTGCCTTCAACCACATGCAAGAGTTACAAGCTATGCCATGAAAAACACTCCCACGACACGATTCCACTACCATGGTTCGAACGATGAACTCAGATAAAAGGCGCTCCCCTGGCATTTGCCATACCCAACTGGAAAAGTGTAGCGTGATTTGACACTCCAAAAATGTTTTTTCAATCTTCAATAGTCCAATGTCAACGTTTCAATCACCACTGGAGTCTGCCAGCCTTGATATTTGACGAGATACACTATCTACCCAAAAGTAATCGGACACTTTCGATTTTAGACGTTTTGTCGAATATCTAGAAAAATACTTGATGAATTATGGTGTAAAGAGCATTTTGCACCTCATATATGCATTGACGTTTAAAATTGACAGAGCATGGGGGTTCATTTATCTAATTTTTTTACTTTTCCCAATATGCAAAGATAGTTATCCACAGTTCCCTCTGTCACAAAGAATTGTCTGGCTAAATCATGACAGGTTCATTTAGCTGCCTTCAATGCATCTTCAACCATCCAAAGCGGGGTTAACTTCGAAGGATTCATCTCCATCCCGGCATTTCAAAAACCAAAACTGAACTTTGAATTTTGACCCAGTTTGAACTCAAAAAGCAATGTTGCTCGAATTTTGACTTCAGTAGGCCTAATCATCGTTGTAGACCTCTTGTGACTACGATAAAATAATTTATTTAAGACTCTTCTCAAAGGAATATGTGGGAGGGTGCAAAGCATGTAGGACAGAACCATTTCTGTTAAGGGATTCAGGCGCTATTCTTTGTCAAAGACCAGGGTGCAGAAATGCATAAAAAATTTTTAAATGACCTGATGTAAAAACTTATACTAATTTTTTTTCAAAATTTACTCTACCGTAGTATTTACATCAATTTTATCTGCTAATATTTCAACATTATTAAAACTTAGGTTTTAGGGGGGGGGCACTAAAGTTATTCGCCAATATAAGGTATTTACAAGTTAGGTTGCCCTCCATAAAAATTTTTCCAACAAAACTGCTAGTTTTAGACATTCATTGTGAATTGAGATAGATTGTGGCAAGAAGTAGAATTTTATTGTTCGTTTTAAAAAAACAGTAATTTCAATAGATAATTTTTTTAAAAAAAAGCCAATTTATTAAACTTGGAAAGATAATAAAGGTTACAGATTCCAAACGAGATTGCAGCAGTTTCAAATAAATATTCAGAAAAACTAGTTTTCAAACCTAGAACTGATCAGCTTCAAATTTGCTCGCGAATGTAATTAAAATCCTTTAATATTATTCATTCGAGGGTTTAAACAGCTCGCTAACATTTATCGTTACCCCAGTAACAATACATATAAAGTGAGAGGGAGAGTATTGATCGGGGCACGTTGAACCAACCACTGGGTTTCTTCCCGGCATTCCCTGCAACCAATTTAACGTTTTAAGAAAAGCAAAATTGGTTTCTAGCACGAAATTTGCTACTCATCTGTCAAAATATTTTATATTGGAGATACAAATTAATCTAAGGAGTGTTTATAACAGGAGATTGCCGTCGATTGTGACGATGGCACTGCCGTTGCTGCTCCTTTGTGTGCTCACTATCGAAACCCTTTCTCCACTGACCCACGCTGCTACCCATGCGGACCAACGTAAGTACGCTATTCCATTCTCTTTATGTTACATTCTTTATAGACATTGTAAAATAAAACTAGTTAATAAGAATCTGGTCGTTTAGATGTACCTTGACATAAACGCAATTTTCATACAAGTCACATGGTGAAAATATTGAGGACACAAGGAAGCTGCCATAAGTGTCGCACTGAACGACGGGAACACTTTCAGCTACGAATCAAATTATTTTGAAAATTGTTAACTCCATTCTAAAAAAAAATTAGATATTACATATTGTTTTTTTGTTTTTTTTTTGGATTTATAATTTTCATCAAACGAAAACATTTAATTTAATCATCGGCATCAATTAATATAACAAATAAACTTTTTCATTCAAAAATATAAAAGAAATATTAATGGACATTATTTTAAATCATTAATAAAATACCTTAAATTTTAAAAAAGTGATTTTAGATATAAAATAGACATTAAAACATTTGATTAATATATCAGTAATTTTTCTTGCAACATAATGTACACATTATTATTTTTTGTTAATTATTCAGAAATAGCATCTGAAAAATAGTAAGGCAAACAAACGGAAAACTTGAAAAAAATAACTGAATCGTCATTATCGTACGAATATAAATTACAGAGTATTTCTTAAGAATATTACAAAAATAAGCTCATGCGAAGTTCTTGATGTACGCGGAAAGAATACACTGAGACGCGCTTCACCAGCTTCCTCTTTTTTTAGGAACGCAGATGCAAAGAAACAAAAGTATAAGTTTTTGATTGTGCCTGAATTCCTTTTAAAAGAAATCAAATACTCATTTTTCATTCATAACAGTAAAGGCGTCCAGACGATGTTCAAGGAGATTACAAAAAAAAAGACTGGTGTCCAGCACGTGTCAAAGATTGGTAAAAACGCTTTGAAAAATACATTCAATTTGTTTCATCTATTTAGGGCTGTTTGTGGGAATTGTCAAAGTGCAGTGGGAATTATTTAGGTTGGGCCATTTGGGGCGATCCTTCAGTTTGCCGCCCCTTTCCCTCGAATACACAACAAATCACACAACAACATAATACAGGGTGATTATAAAGTCACTATACACTTTGGTGAAAACTCCGTTTTATTGCAGCAATTGCAGTATGCATCAACCAGATATCATACAAGGATACATTCTTAGTAAATTTCAATGTGTCCCCTTTGCACATCCCGGCACAGCTCCCAGCATTCCACCGTGGCCCGGAAACATTGTGCAACATTGCGGTGTAATGTCCTCCACCGCAGCTGTAATCCGTTGTTTCAGCTGTGCAATGGTGCGTAATCCTGACCTGGTACACCTTGACTTGATAAAACTCCACGCAAAGAAATCCATGGGGGTCAAATCTGGAGACTGTGGAGCCCACAGTCTTGGCAAGCCCTGACCAATCCATCTGCCTGGGAATGCGCGATTCAGGTAGTCCCAACGATAGAAAGAAAAATAACTCCAAAACCACTATTCCACATAATAAATTTTAATGACTCAGATGTACATTTCGGAAACGAAGTTTCCTTCATCAGTGAGTCCCAACGATGTTGGCCAAATGGGGTAGTACTCCATCCTGTTGGAACTGTGGCTTCAGGAATTGTTCAAACATGTCGAGGTACACGGTACCATTGATAGTCCCCTGGGCAAACATGAAGGGCCCATAGACCTTTGACTGTGTAACTCCCATCAACACATTCACTTTGGGTGTGTTTGGGTGTGCAAATAAATGAAATTCGTTAATGATTTAACCAAAATGTATAGTGACTTTATAATCACCCTGTATAACAAAAATAAAATCGTCATAAAAGGAAGAAAGTAAAAACTGAAAAATTTAGGATCCCAAGTTTATTTCCGAAGTGTAAAAAAAGTTGCAAAAATTAAGCTAGTTAATTTTTTTTTAATTTCAAAAATATGAAATAAAAAGCAATTTATGGATAACCGTATGAAACCCTTCAGTTGGGTCACCAGATTTAATGGCATTCGATCCATCAAATTTGCTTCACTTCACAAGTAATAAAATTTCTTGGTTATAATGTTAATTAAAAAATTCAAAAATGATAATTTTTTTTAAAAAAAATTTAAATCGACTTCTTCCCCCAAAATCTCTCTAAACAATTAAGTTATAATCTGACATCAGGGTAGAGTTACTTACAGGTGGCGTATACAGTCGCGATGAAAATCAAATTTGTATCCACAAGCGTATTTAAAATTGAATAAAGGTAAGATTGCAATTAAACCATGGGCGTAGCCATGGGTTCAGATAAAGGGATAGGGGCAGAGCACCGCAAAATACCAGCTCCATCTTTGCAGAATAAAGCCAATATCAATACGTTCAAAGTGTCGTCATGTTCCTCTTATGTTTACCTTTAATCAAGTATTTGCATTTAACAGTATAAGCTTATAAGAATCATTACTAAAAAACTAATGACAACATTTTACTAAGTTATTTTCCTCTTTTCTTTTAGCAAAACCTTCGATGACAATCTCAATGTCTATTTGTTTGTTAACTGTTGTGTTCTATGGCAAGATTTTTCAACCAGGCAATTTCTTTCCCTTTCATAAACTCGTAACTCAATGGTGGTACAGCGGTGGTAGCTGGAAAATGAACACTCAGAAGGAGTGATGCCACATTGCTGATTTTACATAGACAGAAATTAGGAAATTGTTGATTTTAAATAGGATCATAGTGAAATCATTCGAAGGGCTCCTCTAGAATACCGAACAGTCACGTCCACTCAAATCAGAGCCTCAGGTACACCAAAAAGTTGTATCTCCTCTAGCTCGGACTATCTGCTATCGTCTCCTATAAACAGGACTGCGGCTGTGGGTTCCTTTGGCGAGACTGCCATTTACACCACGACACAGTCAGATGCGGCTCCAATGGTGCCAAGAACGGACATGGAATGACATTCCTCAAAATGATATTCGAATGCATGCCAGAGTTCAGACTTGCATCGCATCAAGAGGATTGGGGGGGGGGGATATATGTTATACAAGTTTGGGCGTAAAGAAATGGACACCCTTTAATGTTCAACGAAGCTGTATTTGTGATCATGGTGTTGTTTCGCAGGACTCTAAATATAAAATCTCAATGTGCCATCATTCCTTCTGGGTGCTCATTATTCATTTGCCACCTGTGTATTTACGAAATTCTATGGGTTAATTCTCTTTTAATGAAATAAATGCTTTTATACTAATGTTGGTCCACTCAATAAGGCCACTTTCCTCAATGAAGTAGACCAAAAACGTGCTCCTTAAAAGTGCCACCTATAAACTGCATGTTTCATCAAAAGCCAAAACTTGAATAATTAGACAATTTCCATTATAGTTATAATAAAAGCTGGCAAGAAGAAATTTCCGTGAGCGAGGACGGTTTCATGCTGATCAGACGTTAGGGGCTGCGAATCCAAATTGTAAACAGTGTAATGAACATTACTAACTTTTTAAGAATTCAGATGTGGTGTTAGGTATATATTGTAATATGGGATTATGTGTCTTGTTAAATACAAGAGCAGATTACCTTAGCGCTGGGCCCGATTGGGAGCATTGGCTCATTGCCGGTTACTGTTTCTTACTGTTTTCAAATAGAAGCGGTTGTAGAATTAGTTGAATGTGCTAAAGTTGAAATACAGCTATGGTTCTCTAAGAAAAAAATGATGTTTCTCCTGGATGCAATATGTATTTTGTTGTTATTTCACTTTGGTCACCATCTCAGAATAGTCTACTTGTGCAGCGATAAACCACTCCCAGCGCTGTTTCCACTTTTGGAAAACACCCGGCACAGAAAGTTCTGTTCTCGAAGAGTGTAAAGCACCTCCTGCGATTCGCGCAGAATCTCGTCCACGGTTCGAAAACGGCAAACCTTTTTGCTTGAACTTCATCTTCGAGAAGAGGAAGGGTCAAATCTGGCGACTAGCGCCGGAGAGTAAGAGTGGCGGCCTAAAAAACTGACTTGTTTCTAATGCTCTGTGAGAGGGTGCTTTGTCGTGATGAACATCCTATTGTTATCGTGCCATAGTTGAGGTCTTTTTCGCCGAATGTCCCAAGCTGAGCTAACCAAACCTAACCTGAATGTTTCTCTTTTTCTAATTTTGTTCACTATTTAGGTGTATGCGCTCGTGGAAGATCCTTCTGATCTCTTTTCATTCTGCCGTTTTTGAGTGCCACCATCTGTTCTTGTTTTTGTTTTACAGAACTAGTCTCGGAACTATTTCGATACCATCTCGTACAATTTATGGCATATTTCTTACTCAAACAGAAGTATTCCAACTCATGTAACAAATGTTTTTCCTTTCTTGGAAAAATTAAAATTCAACTGAGATCTGACACCTAAATGTGAGTTTACGGTAAACACGGGGACGAAATTCTTTCTTTACTTTAATGAGGCTCATGGTGCGGCGAATACCTTCGTATTTTGAGCCAAATTATATACAGGGGGGAATGAGATTCCTATTCTAGGTTATTCTAGCTCCAGGATCTCTTCTTATACATCGCGTCCCCTTCTACGCCACCTGACACAAATATACAAAAGAACTTCACACTTTTAAAAATTTATTACATCAAAGCTATTCAGAATATAGATACACCACATACGGATTCTTAAAGAAAAACTCTTGAAGTTTATTGTGACAGTTAAAGATGTTCAATA
>JAHWFO010003935.1:1662464-1702592 GCA_023313115.1 Rhysida immarginata | reverse complement strand
TTTAACTGTGTCACAATAAACTTCAAGAGTTTTTCTTTAAGAATCCGTATGTGGTGTGTCTATATTCTGAATAGCTTTGATGTAATAAATTTTTAAAAGTGTGATTTTAAAAGTTCTTTTGTAATCACCCTGTAGAAGGATTAATTAACATTATTTTTTTGAATAAAGCTGAAAAATTCAATTCTAGCTGTGATTTGATTCATAGTCTTAAAAGATAGAGCAATCTATATTTTGACTTATGTTTTTCAGAAAGTTGAATTTGCTAGAAATAATGGGAGATATTTACTGTAAGAATTTAATAACTTTTAGTCCGTTAATTTCCATGTTACAGATTCCTCTCCTGAGATATTGGATTCGTTTGAAGAAAAGATTGTTCATCCTGGTGAAACTGTTATTTTGGCTTGCAAATCTAAAGGAACCCCGATCCCTGAAATAGAATGGAGCTTGGACAATATGGAACTCACCATGAAAACTAATATGGTAGCGAAATCAAACATTGACACTTTCAACAATGTTGTAAGCCAACTGGTAATTTCCAACATTCAACCTGAAGACGGTGGAGTCATCAAGTGCACGGCCAAGAACACAGCAGGAAACTATGAACACAGAGCACGTATCAATGTTTATGGTAATTATTTATTTATGCTGCTTCGAGGGGTACCAGCAAAGTTATTATACAAGGTGATCACAAAAGATGTATCTGATGAGAATGTGTCATATCGTTACAGGTTTTGAACAAAGATAAATTGGCCATAATGAGCACCACCAATTAAAAACTTTGTTTATCATTTGTAATAATAAACCTTACATTGTTCCAGATAACAGGTATTTCTTAATTATCCTGTATATCTGGATATGAAGGAGTTTTACTCAGTTTTTGTAGACATTTTTTCCTTAACGGCGAGAATACCGTTCGAATTTAGAGATCTGGAGCTTAGTCGTCAGGATGTGGGCTCGAATTGTGTTTGTATCGGACATGTATAAAGATATTAATCGTATGAAAGAGTGCAGATGACTTAGAATCGACATATCCGTAAACGTAATCAACCAACCAATCATTCGGGTCTCAAAAATGATTTCTTCCCCAAACAGCCGAGCTCGAAGATTAATGGCAATAAACATCCACTGCATCGATTCCTTTCCCATTCTTAAAATCCTATTAAACAACCAGAATTTGGTCCAATAATCGTTATGAATCTTCTCCTTACAATTCAAATTTTTGAGCAGAAAATGATGATGCAATGATAGAACGTTCTGTTGCCTTGGCAATAAAACATTCGTTTCCAAGAATTATTAACAATGAGCAGGAAATGAGTATAGATAGGGAAAGATCAAATATAAACTATTGTCACCCGATGATTATCTATAAACAGAGCAACTGTTTTTGTTTAGTATGATTTGCTTCATTTCATTTCGTTTCGGCGCATCTTTCATCTCCAAATAGATAACTCCTCTAATACCCCTGTATACTTTATGTATATCATTTCATGAACTTCTATAAAACGAAAGTTATTAGAAAGAAATAATATAAAGTTAATTTAAAGTTAAAACCGGAAATTCATCAAGTAAAATTTGAAATGGTTTTTTTTTTTTTCATTTAAAGGAAAATTGTCAGTTCGATCTAATATAAAATTTTACGTGATTGCGGAAGAAACAGCACAAATTGATTGCCCATTCTATGGTTACCCTGTGAAAGCAACCACTTGGCAGCAAGGTAACTTTTTTCTCTTCACTCTCTGTATTTTTGTTTACAAGTAAAATGAAACTGCTATAAAATGCAACAGAATACCTTCGGCGGTTTCAGAAAAATGTTATCATATTGAGTTGTTCCAAAGGGTTATTGCATTTTTTTCCAGTGATTTTCAAGACCGTTTATTTTATTCAAAAATTTACACATTAAACAATAATATAGTACCCTTTTTGTTCGATTATCTTCTGGTATATTTCCCTAAGTTTCATGATCCCATTCGCGAAAAGAAACTTCCTTTCTGTATTAGCGATAAACTGAACAACATGTCTTTTGAAAGCGTCATCTTAAGCGAACGTTTTCCACTCAAAGAGTTTTGCAAGGATCTGCCTCGTAAGCAAAATTTGTTGACAGTAGACGACCGAATTGATAGTAACATCCCACCCTTCCAATCCTATTAAATTGAGAGCATCAGAGAGAGAGAGTTGTAGTCCCCAGAACGGAAACGAGCACACCAATATTGACACTGGCGTTCTTTACAGGTTTCGTCACCATACACTTTATGTAACTTTTCACAAGCCTGGATAGCGTTCTTTCCTTTTCGGAAGTAATCAAGTAAAACTTGGCGAAACTGCTCGTGTTGACTCTTCATTTCCACAACGTTAAAGTAAGCCTAAATAGAAAGTATAATTGTTGATCGATCCGCACACCTTTTTTCCTTGATGAAAGCTGAAGTGTCAGCTGTCAAATGGGCATGAATCTATAGCTGCGTTCGGTACATTAAAATTGACAATTACAACCATCGTTAGGAAAAAAACGCAATAACGTTTTGAACAACCTAATATACAGTAAAGGCGGAAGGTAAGTAAAGTATGTGGATAGAAAGAAAATTTTTCCCGTTTTCATAAAAATATATAAAACATCTTAACCAACAGAGAAAAATCTTTTTCTGTTTTCAAGAATATTAATTTCTGCAAATAAAGAACTAGCAAATGAATACAATGATCACGACTGATGTGGGAGAGTTGCATAAGTTGGGACATTTTCAAGAAAATATTTTTTTTTAAAGAATGACTAATGAATGTTAAATGAGGGTTTATAACACGCCACACCTCAGATGTTTAAATTATTGATGAAAACAGGAAAGAAAAATCCACAGCCTGGATTTGAACAGTAACCTTCAGCTCACCATGTTTTTGTAACCAGGAACCTTAAAATGTTTTTTGTAACCAAACGGTATTAAAAAAAGATAGTAATTTATGAATCATCAACAGACGCTTTTAATACAATACAGGAAAAATTACGGGTTAATTTGCAAATGATTCGTTAATTATTTATAGGTTATTAACTATCTAAGATTTACAATTATGGAAACAGGAGTCTAAGATGGGACATACTAAACTACAGTATAAAAAGAGACAAACCACTTAACTTTTCTTATGTTGATTTTTGATATCAACTTTTGGCATTTGGTTGCTACATGCCGAACAAGTAAAACGGATTTTATCCGCGGTTATCTGGTTTCATGTGCCTATTCTTTGCACTGGATACAATGGATCCAACTGCAAGTGGACAATGTCTATGGTCCTTGCAGATTATTGAAAACTATTCTGTTGTGGCAACTTTGATAGTTTCTTCTCTTTTTGATGTTCCTTGTTTGTTTCTTGAGAAAACACTGTCCCGTCTTAGGAAACTGAAACTGTCCGAACTTAGGAAAATAATAACTTTGAATATCATCTAGCACCATAGAAAATCTAATGATATGAAAGCAACCTATTGATATACCAATCAAAATAGGTTATTCACAGTTGATCTACGATCTTTCTATCTTTCGACAGTTAGCATGAGACATTGGTGACACATTTTACTTAGAAGTGATTAAACTATTTTTAACTCCGGTTTTTTGTGAGAAATCGGCTGCATCTTTGGTTCAACAAAGTGGTGAAAACCAGCAAGTGGCATCAAAATTTGTTTAAATTTGTTTTAAATCGGTTTGTTCCAACTTATGACGGGTCCCACAACTTATGCAACTCTCCCCTACTTATACAGGGTGATTCAGTCAATTTCTGACCATTTCAGTACTATGATTTATTGACCCATTAATGTTTACAAACTTAGCATTTCAGTATGATATTTTAGGCAGTTCGGAGTTTGTATTCCCGTGGAAAAGTCTTGATGATATGCTCAATGTGGCCACCACGAACGTTTTGAATTGCTCGCAGCCGAATGGTGAAGTTGTTCAACTCTATCCAGGATTTCTGCATCCACAAGGGTGCAGCAGTCGATGATGTTTTGTCGCAGCTGGTCTAGGGTTCTTGGTGCTGTAGTGAACACACTGTCTTTAAGGAACCCCCAGAGATAAAAATCGCATGGATTTAGGTCAGGAGGCCAAAGAAAGCCACCCCCGAATCGATCTAGAAACCTGTTTGAAATGACACGATTTCCGATTGAGAAAGTCTAGCACTTCATTAGTGGTGTGAGGCCTAGCCCCATCCTGTTGAAGCCATTGATGTCGAAGCGGTATACGCCTCCTTCGCAGCTGGGGGATGAAGCAGGTTTCCAACATGTTAAGGTAAGCCTGTGAAGTTACGGTGCCCTCAAAAAAGAACGGACCAATGATGCCTCTTTTGGAAATCGCGCACCAAGCCATAACCTTTCGTGGATGAAGAGGTGACTTATGGATCTCATGAGGGTGCTGGGAACCCCAAAAACGAACGTTGTGTTTATTAATGTCACCTGACAGATGGAAGAAGGCCTCATCTGACACCCACAGTTTGTCCATAATGTCCTGATTGGCTTCCATTTCTGCTCCAAACTCCATCGCAAATTGTTGTCGCTTCTGTCTTCCAGTGTCTGTTAACTCCTGAAAAACATGGATCTTATACAGGAACCGGTGTAAATCCTTTCTCAAAATTCGCCACGTCGTGGTATACGACAGCCCTTTTTCAATGGATAGGCGGCGAACAGATTTTTTGGTAGGGGAATCGACCAACCTTGTACGAACATTTTCGACAACTTCGGCCGTTCGAACACGAGCTTCGCTCCCGCCTTTTTTCTTGCCTTTAACACATCCAGCGACACGAAATTGCTTGACCCAAATCCATGATTGCTTGCCTGCCTGGTGCGTCTCGACACTTATACTCCTTCCAGAACTTTGCACGATTACAGGTGATTTTGTCTCGAAATACCATTCGACAACCTTGCATTTCTGCTCTGTTGATAAAGCGGGCGCCATTTTTCAACAATGAACTTCATAAATGTAATTTAGCTCATACAAAATGATCGTCATCTTTTACGTTATTCAACCATCAAAGCAGAGTTGTACTTCACTGTATCTTCTGCTGAATTTTTCTTAAAATTCACACAAAATTTCTGGTGAGATGTACGATTTTCATGCAGCGCCGTTGCAACAATACAAACTCCAACTATTTAGAAATTCGATATGGCGCTCATATTCTTTTAATTGTTTATCCCTAATGCACGTCATTCGAGTGAAATGGTCAGAAATTGACTGAATCACCCTGTATGAATGATTCACAACAAAATATTTCTTTGAAGGTTATTATGAGAAATCTTCCGATTTAAATTCAAAATCAAAGCTGTACAAGGATTTTTAAATTTCTACTAAACAGGATTTCGTACAAACCTAGAAAGAGAGCAGACTCACAGCCCTTCGGTTGTAGTGTCAAATTTTGTTTAGGTTCCAAATGTGTATCCCGAAATTTGCCTTAGTATTTAAATATGTTGCTAATACTTTATGCACAATCTTCATATACTTATTTGTCTTCCTAATTGAAAATGAATATTACTGTAGGAGAGTAGTTTAGACCCAAGACAGACGGCAATTAATTAGGTCCGCCTCGTCCTTTCCTTTTATAATCATCGCCTTCATCCCTCTCCCGACTAAAGTTAAGTTGGTGATTCGTAAGATTTTCCACCTAAGCGAGTCATTCCAGTTTCATCCTGGCCTGAAACAACTATCATGAGTGACATCAGGCCCAGGAAATAATCATGAAGCAGGATTTCTATTGAATTGAATTCCTTCTTATTAACTGACATACTTCAGAGGAGGCTTGGGTGGGTAGAAAATTAAGGAGTAATTAACTATAGGGAACGGGGACAGGGCTAATTAATTGATTTACTCTTGACGTGTTTTAGACCTAAACGTCTTCTTCCTACTTATATTATTTTTAAGTTAATTGTTTTTATTAATTAAAATACTTTTTTAGATGGTATGAACCTTCCAATAAACAAACGGCAAATTCCTTTTAAGAATGGCACCCTAACTATTCGAAACGTTCAAAGACGTAAAGACGCCGGGATCTACCAGTGCACTGCTGAAGATTTTGAAGGTGTTAAAGCAAAGGGCAACATTGAAATATCTATTATGGGTAAAATGAATTAATAGAAATTGTGGTCTTCAATAAGCTTTCTTAATTTAGTATTAATTATAAAATGCGAGGGTGGTTCAAAAAAACAAAGAGCAAATTGAAAATTTTTAAATGTTTTAAAACAACCTACTCTAACCACCCTCGTATCTACATATTATAAAATAAAATAATGTTTAATGTAAAAGAATAATGTGTTTCCAGTACCTCCAAAGATCTCGCCATTCTTCTTCCAAGAGGAACAGATTCGCGAAGGAACAAGAGCACGAATCCAGTGCGTAGTGAGTGAAGGGGAGTCTCCGTTGGAGATCACATGGCTAAAAGACAACAATCCTCTCCCTTCAGACTTAGGAGTGACGATCCGTGATGTGGACGAGTTCTCCAGTGTTCTCTTGATCAATGCCATTGCTTCTAGACACAACGGCAATTACACTTGCGTTGCTAGCAACGTCGCCGGACGAACTTCGCACACTGCTCCTCTTTTTGTCAACGGTAATAAACTTTCTCTCATTACGTTTTTCTTTCTCTCTTTGCTTTTCAGTTCCCCCGAAACTTTTACCATTTGCCTTCCAAGACGATCAATTCTTCAGGGGAATGAGAGCGTACATAGTGTGCGCCATAAGCCAGGGCGATTTACCTATTCGTTTTGACTGGCTTAAAGATAACCATCCGATTCCTCCATCTCTTGGAGTGACGACAAGGACTATAGACGAACATGCCACTTCCCTAAGCATAGACAGTGTCTCGTCTGATCATACCGGCAACTACACATGCGTCGCCACCAATGCTGCTTCTAAAACGACACACACGGCACAACTATTAGTTCACGGTAGTAAGTTTCTCGTAGCATTCCTAACTTTTCAATATGACATGTTCAATATAGTTTCCAGTCGTTTTGTTACACTTTCTAACTCAGTAGAAGTGTAACGTAGGCCATGCAGATGATTTAAAATTAGAAGTATCTATATATTTAAAAATCATGTAAATAAAAAATTGAATTCAAATTTTCATATTTGCAGTCCCTCAAATCATCAGTATGATGAAAACTGGCATGAAAAAACGCCTATCATATTAAAAAAATGAAAAATAATATGAAAATCTTAATATTTTTACCAACTAATTTTTTCAGAGTTATCTAATGCACAAATATTTACTAATTTATTTTTAGATATAACTATCTAAACTAGGGGTGGGCAAACTTTTATATTAAAGGACCTCGTGAACGCTAATACTAAATGTCAAAATGGTTTTAATTAAGACACGACATGCACAATTTATTAATGAAACTAATATACAACCATCGGCTTTAACAATGTCACTATCAATCTGGTGGCGGGCCGCAGTTTGCCCACCTCTGACCTAAAATAATATTTATCATTTTATCAGGAGGTCCAAAAATTAACTTTAAAATCTTGATGGTAAAGGAAATATTTACTAATGCACACGGTAATTAACAAAGAATTAATGAAATTTAAAGAAAGAAATCTTTTCCATGGAAGTAACAAGGACTTTTTAAATTTTTTTTAATACGGTATTTTTTTAATTTGGTTGTTGTCGTATGGTGTAATGTTGTTACCCAGTGATAACACCATACGATAACAACCAAATTAAAAAAACATATCAAGCGATTACATAAGCTTTATTGTCATTATAATATTTTATTTACGGCTCATGGAGAAAATTGTAATTAAAATTTACTCATAGTAAAGTTACGTCCTCCATCAAAACAATTGATTGTTTTTTGTGTATTAAACGTTCTTCAAAAGTCAGATGTTAATATTCTATATTTACTTTTAACAAAATATCCTAAGTTTTTATTTTGTAGCGAAAGCCATTCCTATAAATTGTTGCAAACACACTTTCCAGCAGTTTAAAAAAACATCTTTTTAATGCTTTAACTTTATTCTGTTTTTAGATTTAATATTGTATTTAACTTCATTATCTTATCTTATGATATGGGTATTCGTATATGTTTACAGAAGGTTGATTATGATCCATGGCAACGATTTGGAAGAGAAAGTTTACGAAGAAAACCCTGTTCTCCACCAACGATCTTGTTCTATTTGGTGACCCTGGTTGTGAACTATTGCCCTGCACCGTATCTTCCACTGTAGAACGGCAAGGCTAATGTTGTTCCATTCATGTTTGCAGGCATTCCAGAGACCCTCTGTGGTTGTTGGACGGCGTCGAGAAAGAGCTCGTTTCAACAATCCAAAACACAGAATCCATCGGGGATGCATCTGGTGACGTGACAGGGATATCATGAGAAGAATTCCAGTTTCATCTTCCAAATCCAACATAAAATTGAACGGTCGAGTTAAACGTATGGCTGGAGGCTTTATCTTGATGTAGCCAAACTTTGCTTTTGTCCTCTCCACACAATGCTGGAAAACTGGACCGAAAACATCCTGCTGATAGTAGTAGTAGTTAACCTTAGCCTACCTATCCACTTATCTGATTGTGAGCTTGCCGTTGTACGAGTATCCCGCAATCAGCATAAATCCTTTTGAAACACTTTCCTTACATTCCTTGGACCACTTTTGATGTGATTTCTCTCCGCGTGGACGGTAGAAAATCGCGTGGGGTTTCTTGCAGTCATTGAAGTAAACGTAGACTTCAACCAAAGTGACGCGTCGTGGCAACAGCTTATGAACGCGACTCTTGTGATGCCTTTCCAGTTGCAAATCTTTGTTTATTATTTTTATTATTTTATTTACGGTAGCCTGTGAATGTTCCTACACTGTTGTGATCCCTTTTTGGGTTGCTGGATTTTCACAATGGATAAGGTCCTTGACCTTTCGAATGACGTGTGATGTTCGGCTTGTGGGAACTCGAGGATTTTACTGTTTCTGGCCTGTTGGAATTAACTCTTCCCGCAGATTCCTTTTCCATTCAGTACTGCCGATAAGCCTTTTTTTTTGAAACGGAGAAATTTGGTGTTTTACATGCGCTAATTATAGCAGAATAGCTGTTATTATCGTCGGAAAGGGCAGTAATGTACCCTTCCCTGTAAGGTCCGATTTTCAGAGACATTTTTTCTTGACATTTATTACTTTCGAATAAAACACAACAATGCGGATGTTATAAGCATCAATTCACGTGCTTTCTGTTACGCACACGTACACGTGACCCACAGCTTTCACGCAATGAATCGTTACCAAAGATTGTAATGAACCTTCTGTAGTATGTGGCATTTAACTTGATAACCTGAATAACTCGAAAATAAATAACTTTAGAGAAAAACGCTCCAGACAGAAGTTCTGTGTTTTTGAGGGAGACAGAAGACAGTATTATTAACATTTAGTTTATATTTTCAAAATCATTTGAAGATCAATATTTTTTTAACAGTAGCGTATATTTTTCTTACAGTTTCATAAATTTATGTTAAAAAATAATAAACTTTCTCTCAAACAATTTTTTTTCACTCTCAATTTAATAGTATTTGAACATTAAAAATATGAGGCAATAACATGAGCACATTTAAATATTTAAAGAAATCACATTAAAAAATTTTTTAAAAAATTGTTCTCCTTTAAAGGAAGAACAAGTTACCGTAATAACTTTGAAGTTCCCCCAAAGTTAACACCATATTTTTTTTTAGTATTGAGTTGTTTCACAATTAATGGACGAATCCGATATAAATGAAAAGACAGCATAACGGACGAAGAAATCCATTTTATTCAGAAAAATATATGCCTTCGGCAGCAATATATTTTAACCAACCTGATTTCAATGCAAAAGTGCCGCTCTGGATCACAGTGGTCTAAGAAATCACTGACGGCATGAACCATAGCATCCTGGTTAGTGAATAATTTGCCTCTTCCAAATGGTGAAACATGTGAACGCCTGATGGGGCCAAAACTGTTGAATACGCAGAGTAAGGGAGGGCTAGTGCACCATAGAGTCTATTTTTGCATACTTCCAATAGACAAAGTATTCGTGGCTCCATCCTTTCGGCGGTTTTCCTTTATGGAGCCACTGCGCTGTTCTCTTTCCGTTATCATAAAGAACTCATTTTTCATCCGATGAAGAAAGCCTCACGTCTTTGGAGAGCAATGGACATCCAGATGCCGTATTTGCTGCTGCTCGGCGGGTTCATGTGGTACCCTGATATCGAGTTTTTAACCATGCCTATAGCTCGTAGATGTCTGTAGACCGTAGCTAGTGATACGAAAAGGTCATCACCGAACGCTGGTTTTTTTCTATTTTCTGCCTTCGTTTGTGACGATCAATAATTACGAAACAACCCAATAGACTATTGTGCGTGTATTAAACAGATTTTATGTGATAAGTGAATTTCGTAAGCTAGTATAAAATAATGTTTAATTAACTTTTGTATGTTAAGGAAAGCTAGGAACAGATGATTTTTGAAATAACATATGTAAGCTAATAGTAACAGAATGTCGTTCCAGAAACAAGAAATTGTACGAGAACTTCCATGGGAAGTATGATATATTTAGGTGTTAATGCTTCAAATTTTTAATATCCCACTACTATTGAATTATGAGTCTGAAAAAAATTGGTTTATTATTTTTAACATAGAATTAAAAGTCTGTTTAAACTTTATAAGTTCCTATTTATAAAAAAACAAATTGACATAATGTTGTCTTCTTTCTCCTTCACAAACAAAAATTTTGTCTGAATCCTTTTCACTGATATTAATTATTTTCGTGTTATTCAAACTTAGCAACGCCTTCTACACTGAGTGAGCATATTATCATGACCACCCTGTCAGTATCTCGTTGGGCCACCTTTTACCTTTAATACTGCGGTGATTGTTCGTGGCGTTGATTCCACGAGATGTTGGTGGGAGGAATCTGACACCATGCCTGATGGATAGCACTGTCTGGTTGTGCTAGATTGGACGGTGGTGGATCCAGCCGTCTGATGGTTCGTTCGACTTCGTCCCACAAATGCTCAATTGAAGTGAGATTTGGGGATTGTGGGGGCCACTGAAGTAAGGTAAAGCCCCCCTCATGTTCCTGAACCACTCCTGCACAATACGAGCTCTGTGGCATGGCGCATTGTCTTGCTGGAAGTAGCCATCTCCATTGGGGTACGCCATCAACATGACAGGGTGAACTTGATCGGCGACGATACGGAGGTATGCTGTGCCATCCAGACGTTGTTCAACACGTATTAACGGACCCAACGCATGCCAGGAAAACATTCCCCAGACCATAACACTGCCCGCACCGGCCTGAAGGGTTGTACTCATGCATGCGGGGTCCATGCTTTCGTGCTGATTCCGCCAGATTCTCACGCGGCCGTCTGCATGATGTAACTGGAATCGTGACTCGTCAGACCACATGATTTGTTTCCCACTGCTCGATAGTCCAGTCCTTGTGCTCCTGAGCGAATTGGAGTCGTTTCCGCTTGTTGGTGCAGACAGCAAAGGTGTGCGGACAGGTCTTCGGCCTCCGTATCCCATGCGATGCAGTGTGCGGCGGACAGTGCATTCAGAGACCGTTTTGGAGGACCACCTGATTAAGGTGAGCAGTGATTTGATGCACAGTTGCCCTTCTGTTATCTTTTACCAGTCGTGACAGTCTCCGTTCTGTCCGATCATCAACCATCCGCGGGCGGCCACAATGCGAATGCTCAGACCCCGTCTTCCGGCTAACCGTCCAGTCTTTAAATACTTTAACGACGGCTGCTCTTGAGCACCCCACGAATGCTGCTGTTTCGCTGATACTCGCTCCATAGCTCCGAGCACCTACAATCATCCCGCGTTCGAAGGCTGTTAAATCGTGTCGTTTACCCATAGTTGAAGAACGGAACAGTCTACTGTTGTCGACGACACTCAGCTTCCCTTTTTATATTGGTCCGGCCCGCTAGCAACATTGTGGCGACGTCCGTGCGCACATTTGCATAAACGTGTCAGGTGGTCATAATAATATGCTCACTCAGTGTATAATAAATTTCAGGCATCGGCGCATTTTTATACTAATATCTAACCTTTTAAGTATATATTTTTTATTTTCATGTCTTCAATACAGTTCTTGCATTTTCTCTCTAATAACCGTTATTTATGCTTTTTTTTAAAACAAATTACTTGCTATATAATAAATCTGTTATTTATATATCCTTTCTTAATAACAACGTGGAAATTTTCCTGAGTGTCGGTAATACACTCAAAGAAAAACAAATTATGTCACTAATTAAATTTCTTTTTTAAATTTAAATGAAATTATATTTTTCGACAGATAATTGCTAATACTTTCTTCTCCCATTTCTTTTAGGAACTTATCATATAACTCGTTTGATTATCATCATCGTCATCATTATTATTGATATCATCATATTTGTAGTTCTTTATATAAATTTAGTATTATGCTTATTGCAGTTGCTGAAATTCTTCTTTCTTTCTTCTAGTAAACCATTTACTTTTAGGTCGAATCTAAACAAAATTTTATTTCATTGATTTCAGTCATACCGAGAATTATTCCATTTAAATTTCCATTAAATGTTCTGGAAGGAAATCCCGTCCGCGTTACTTGCGTCGTCGACCAGGGTGATTTACCTATAACATTTAAGTGGTTGAGAAACGGCGCCATTGCTACCTCTTTGAGTGGAGTCTCGTTCAGAACCATCGACGAATATTCCAGTCTCTTGACCATTTCCAGAGTGAGTCCAATGCATTCAGGCAACTACAGTTGCTTGGCAACGAACGCAGCCGCTACAGCCAATCACACGTCGTCACTAGTTGTCCACGGTAATAATTAGACATTTGAATCCTCTTATTTTCTCTTTAACACTTTCCTTTCTCCTCTTTTCCGTATAGTTCCACCCAAGGTTGTTCCATTCTCGTTCCAAGACGACCAATATCTGGAAGGGACGCTTGTGCGTATCTCGTGCGTCGTCAGTCGAGGAGATTTGCCTCTGGAGATCACTTGGTTAAAAGACGGTCGAAAGATACCTGTCGATCTCTCCGTTAATATTCGAGATTTTGATGACTATTCCAGTGTTCTCTCAATAGATCCGATTACTGTAAACCATTCAGGTGATTACACTTGTTCGGCCAAAAACCATGCTGGAGTTGCTACTCACACGGCTACGTTGATCGTCAATGGTAAATAACATTCACAGATGCATTTTTCTACCGTAATAACGTTACAATTTCTCCAATATGAAAATATAGTAGTTATAGAATGCAATTTTTTGCAATTTAAAATGAATTGAGGTTTCGCCGAAGTCCAAAGAAGAAAAAAAAAATACAAAAAATGAAATTATAGTACTTAACCGTGATCTGCCTTTTCAAATGTCCTGAAAATGCTATATAGATTTTTTATCAAACAAAAAGACTAAAGAAACCACTTATCCACAGTTTCTTAACATTCTAAGATTTTCATGAATGAGAAAGACATGAATATTTGTACATGTTCGGAACAACACATTCATCGCATTAAGAACATGGATTGTTGCTCTGGCTTGTCTCTCGTTGGCCTCGACATATTTGGCAATGACGTTTTCCATAGCATTTCTCTAAATCATTCGTCATCGTCGTCGTGGTTGGCGGATAAACAATACTGAAACGTTCGAAACCGAAAATTACTTATTTCACAGTCAGTTTAAATTTATTTATTCCGTTGTCGCTTTCACTTAGCTTGAAATTCTCGAGTGGTGGGTCCTGTTAATGCATCTTCCTTTTTACTTCGTACCAAACAGTATGAAATTTATTAGCTGTAGATACAGTAATAAGGAAGGAAGTTGAAAATTTTTTAGTCTTCTTACTGTTTAGTCTATTACCTCTTTGGTCTTCTATTCTCTTTGAATACTTCTCTAATTTCTTGTCAGTCCTCTCGATCTCGTCTATTATTACGCTTCTCGTCAAAGTACATTTCCCGACCTCCTTCTTGGCATAATCCATTTGTATAGCCTACTCCGTTGCTTATTTGGGGGAATTAGCGTTACCAGGTTCTTAATTTAAAAGTACCAAACATGCTGATCTTTTCTGGATAAATTAAGGGTGTAAAGTGCCATTATTTTTCACTTAATACGTAATGTACGTGTGTTAAGCAACTTTGATACCACTGCCTTATATCGGACACTATTAATAATGGGTCGCAACCATTTTTAGCTAAAAAAAAAAAAAAAAAAAGTACCACCACTGCTCGAGATGACTTTCATTTGAACAATTCAACTTAATTTTGTGTTGATTCATCAAATCCGAAGTAATATGAATATAAAAGTAAATATTACTGATTATTTTAGCAGATTTTTTTCTATTTTCAAAATGCATTTTTCAAATAATGTAAACAAGTAATCCATTGATATTTGTAAAATTTCAAAAACAAAATAGTCAACTTGATAGGAAACCTGCAAATAATTTTATTTTATAATTTAAGGTTCTTAGATTGAATAAAATAAATTATTAAAAATTGAGTCAATGACTTTTTTTTATTATTTGCATTTTAAATATCATGTCTCAATTTTCTAGAGGATTTTTCATTAAAGGGAAATAATTCATTCTGTAATAAATTTATATTTCTTTTTAATTTTACAGTTCCTCCCGAATGGGAAATAATTCCTAGTAACGTTGCAGTGAGTGTTGGACAAGGATTAGTAATTGATTGTCGGGCGACTGGATATCCTCAGCCAACCATTTCATGGGAACGATCACTGGGTAAGCCAAAAATTAGCCACATTCTCTTTGGCAGCAAAAAAGAAAGAAAAATTCCATAAAGACAATAGGGTCTAATGTAGCTGAAATCCAAAACATTATGTGGATAATGAAAGTTGCTTTTAACTCCGCGCCCGCTCATAGCATAATCCAATATACTGTATACAAAATGATTATTTGAAACCAGGCACCTGTGATGGTGAAGACATTCTTTTATTTATAAAATAGCCAAAAAGTATCCGGGGGACACCTCTCCGAAGAAATAGATCTGGCTGTTCATGCAGTCTGATACGTTATCGAACGAAATAAAAGAGCTGGTGGAGGATTAGAAGCTCAAACACGTGCGTTAGACAGACAGTGTCTTCGAATAGTCGGCAGAGCTCAGTGACTTCGAACGTGGTATAATCATCGGATGCCACTGTTGTAGATAATCGATCCGTGAAATACCCGCCTTGCAACAAGTGCTGAAATCAACTGTAATGTTATGCAATTGTAAAATCGAAACGTCGAGGAAGTGAAAGCGCAACAGGACGAAGAATAAGCCGAAGAAACTTATTTTTCGCAGCCGTCAAACCCTGAAGAGGGTAGCAAAGGAACACCGCATGTCCCCGGTGGCAGCAATCACTCGTGAGTTTCAAAATGCGTCGGACAATAGTCACTATTAGAAGGACTGTTCATCAAGAGTTAAGAAACATGGGTTTACATGGACGTGCGGTCGCTCACAAGCCAAACATCACCGACGTCAATGTCAAGCGATGGTTGCAATGGTGCAAAGCTCACCGCCATTGGACTGTGGAACAGTGGAAACACGTACTTTGGCATGATGAACCTCGCTTCACGATCTGGCAATCCGATGGACCCGTCTGGGTTTGGCGGATAGCTGGCGAACGCTTCATTTCGGATGGCATTGTGCCAACTATCAAGATAAGTGATGGATAATTGTGTGGGGATGTTTTTCGTGGTTCGGCCTGGGTCCCTTAATTCCTGTGGCTGGAAAAATGAATTCTGCAATGTATCTTGATATTTCTGAACAACGCTGCACTCCCAACTCTGGCAACATTTCGGCAAAGGTCCGTTTCTGTTCCAAGAGGACAATTGTTCTGTCCATAGATCGAAGCCTGGCTTGACGATACGGTTTGAAGACATACAGAACGGGCTGGCTTGACGAAATGGTTGTTAAAAACTGGATTGGCTTTCACAAACCCACAATCTAAGCCCTATTGAACATCTCTGGAATGAATTAGAACGCCTTGCCAAATCTTCCATCTTCCGTAGCCGGACTCACTGCATTTTTCATGGACGCCTGGAAGGCAATTCCTGTTACCATCTATCAAAACCTGGTGGAAAGTGAATGACGCAAAAGGTGTGCAGGCTGTGAATGATGCAAAAAGTGAACCGACATCCTATTAATATGTATCTCAGGAGAACGGCTGTCCATGGCATACTCTCCACCACTATCTGATAGAAGGGTACTGGTATATTCGCCGGTTCCTCCTTCAAAACCTTGACCAATTGATGACGTGATCCTGGTTTCCTCTGATGTGCTCGCACTCGATGTTCTGATTCATCCCGGAGATGTTCTATAGGAATCTTCAAACCAGGAGGTAACAGCGGCAAGCTGCATTATCTTGCCGATGGATAAACGGCCCTTCACCGAACTGCTGTCAAAGTACAGGAATTGTATAATTGTCCAGAATATTCAGAGAGCTTTAAGCGTTCTTTACAATAGGTGGTTCAAGAGCAAACTATGAGAAGCAAGACCACACCATCACTACCACTGCTGAACTTTTCTGCTGGGGCAACACACTCCGGTAGATGTCATTCCACTGCCATACGTCATATCCAGGTTCGACCATCTGACTGGAAAAGAGTGTAGCGTCACTCGTTGCAATGATCAGCGATGTCTTTCCTTACACCAGGCAAGACGACGTTTGGCATGGACAGTAATCTTTGTCTTACTAGCAGCAGCCCGACCTTGATGAAGCTAGAGCACAGAGCTCCTGATGAACCCCGATGTTTGCTGGAGGCTCTCCCGTATTGGCATAGCTGTGGTATGAACAAAACGATCTCTGTTGGTGAAGCTTTGTTTTCGCTCGTGTAGATTTTCACTTTCGGATATCATCCACTGTTTACTTGGGCAGCGTTATGTATTGCTTTGGCGCGTACGCTCTCAAACAGTTGATATAACAAGCCTATGGAAGCCACTGAGGTCCTTGTACGGTAGCACGTTCAGACTTACGATAAAAAACAGCTTCCATAAACTCTATGGGCGTTTTTATCGGTGCTCTAAACACGTGCTTTTTATGTAAAGAATAGAATAGCACACTTTTAGGGGTGTCCAATTTCAAATGATCATTCAGCGTAAAATTAGAGGGTATGAAATTTTACTTCATTGATAACATTAGTGGTAGTTGGAAATTTATTGTAAGTCCCAAAATTTGGAATTGCAACATGCCCTCTTTAGAATGAAGAAACTTCTTATCGGAAGTAACTTGTCCAAACTGGAGAGAGCAATTTTCAATCCTATAGTCCTACGTATACTCAGATCATTTTCATTCTTAGAAAGGATGCCCATTCCAAGGACTAGCCAGGACCCTTAGATATTCCCTAAGAGCGTCATATATTAGCCACGCCTTTGTTCGTGTTGATTCCAGACAGCGGATCCCAAACTTTTTCGACTCGCGAACTCCTTTCAGAAAGATCCGAGTTGCACGAATCACTGACTTCTAAAGTTTTGGCGATACATACATAAATACGATAATAGGCCTAACCTCGAAATCTGCCATCAAGGAAAAGTTTTGGCGAACTCCTTGAAAGAGTTTGCGAATCCCCAGAAACCACAATTTGAGAAATATACAGGCCATGATACCTATATTTATTGGCGGAGGAATATCTAATATAGGACATGATAAAAAGTATTGTATCCTTTTTTAAACTTAAATACAATAAAGAGCACAAAATTGTAGTGGTCTCCAATTGTAGTGAGAAACATGACGGGAGTGTGAAGATTTAATTATCGGTGCAAATGATTTCTTAAGCAATACCGTGACAGCGAAGGAAAGCTGGTTGCAAAACTTGAAGGAATACGGCACAGGCATTCAAGAGCAAAGCGGTTTGAAATAATCATTTCACAGTGTTCTCGTATGCCTTCATATATTTGGGCACAACCATTAACTCTGAACGACATAGTCATGAGGAAGGTTAAAAGGAACAATTCGACGAATTCGATAGTTACGTAAATAACTTTAAATTATTTCCCTATAGCCATTATGTAGCATCCTTGATTATCATTTCTTTCCAGAAATATAAGAACGCCTGAGAGTACATCTTATACGACAATGAAATCAATAAAATTTGTCGCTTGCTGACATTAGTATAAAGTTAAAAATTTAGAAGCATTACTATTTGTTGTCATACCCTGCTATTTCTTTATTTCTAAATAAGTGGATAAATATTTTTAAAAAGAGAAGTATCATCTTAATAATAAAAACTGGCTATCTAAATATATGAAAGTAAAATGCTTTAAAATTAAAAAAAAATCTAGTACATGAAAATAATTTAAGCACCTACGATTTAAGAGCATTGGGGTATGTAAAATTGACTAATGCATTAGAAACATCAATAAGTCGCCATATTTTTATCCATCTTATTTTCAATATCTGGTGACTGCAGAATTGCAACACTGATTTCAGAACCTTCTACGCCGTAGATGCTTTACTGTGTAACTGCTGTTTGACGTCAGGGCAAAAGGTGGCTGCACTCTTTAATGTATAGAGAAAGAAAGAGCAAGCATTCCTTTATCGATTTCTAGTTGATCTTCAAAAGAAGATTTAGTAGAGAAGGCGTATTCAATTAAGAAGTAACAAAGCTGGGCAAATGGCCAAAGAGAAATTTCTTAAAGAGAATTTCAGAATTGATTTCTAGAAACGGAGACATATTTGATAAATATTTTCTAAAGTCATCTAAGATTTATTTAAAAAAAATTTTTTGTACTTTCAAGAACAATTCCACGCAAAAAAAACAACGATCATTTTATTGCAAAATCCTATTCTTTTGGGAGAAATATATCAAATCTCAACCAAAATTAAAGCGGTTTAATTTCATTTCTAAAAAGTGTTTGAACAACTAAAAATGCTATTTCCCTTTCCTCATTTCGCGCCCCAATGCTCCATTTTTGTCATGTGACTACATTTCATTTCCTGCCATTTGAGAAAGCAATACTAACGATATAATTCTTAGTTAAAGATTAGTGTTAAAACAAAAAAAAAAAAAACACTT
Organism: Rhysida immarginata; assembly: GCA_023313115.1. NCBI lineage: Eukaryota > Metazoa > Arthropoda > Chilopoda > Scolopendromorpha > Scolopendridae > Rhysida > Rhysida immarginata. The sequence continues at coordinate 1,683,616 of JAHWFO010003935.1, read as the reverse complement.
TTACACCTTTATCCACGAACTTGATGATCACCTACTTGGCACAAGCATGGGTGATTTATTTATTTTTTATTTAAATTGGAATAGCATCCCAATGACATAAGAATATAAAATCAAGCAAATAATAGACAAAGCAACAATAAACTCCTCGGAAATTAATAATGCATCTGAATTAACAATCTTTCCGGACCTTTCTGTATATAATAAGTACTGTGTTTAATAGTCTGATGATATGCCGATAGTGATACACACATCTTTGATTTGGGCACTTAAACATGGTTTTTCTAGTATTATAAGGCATTCCAACTATTCAAGACATTAAAAGGAAACCTCAGTTCACAGAAAGAAGAGATAAATACAAGAAGATAAAAAAATAAAATGAAAACAATAACAATGACGAAAAAAAAAAAAGAATTAAAGTTGATACGCTAAAGCTATTTATTTATCGAGTAAGAGTAACACGAAAATTTGAACCTGAAGTACAAATAAATAAATAAATAAATAAATAAATAAATAAACCATTAAGGAATGACATAACCAACTACCGAAAGGTTAAACTAAACCATTCGCGGAACTAAATTTTTTAACAGCCCTATGTTAACATTGTAAGTTTCTAATGGGTCATAAAGACACCATTACACCACGTACCTTTAAACCAATGTCGACTATCATTAATTTTACGTTATATTCATTCATGACACATCATTCCAATTCGTTTGATATATTACATGCCATATTTTAGCATTGAAATTCCAATGAACTATAATGGTTCCACTAAACCAGGTTCCTTGAAACCAATTTGGACTATCATTAATTTTACATTATATTCATTCATGAACATCATTCCAAGTTGTTTGATATATTACATGCCATATTTTAGCATTGAAAGTGCCAATGAACCATAATGGTTCCACTAAACCATAATGGTTCCACTAAACCAGAATGGTTCCACTAAACCAGGTTCCTTGAAATCAATTTGGACTATCATTAATTTACGTTATATTCATTTATGACACATCAGCCCAATTGTTTGATATATTACATGCCATATCTTATCACTGAAAATTTTTGAGTGTGTCATAAGGGTACCATTAGAGCACGTGCCAATGTTTCGATTACAACCATTTTCAAAATGGTTCATTTCCTGAACCATATTTATCAATTGGCCGAAATAGTAATTTATATTCGCTTCTATCTCGTCATTACGATTTGTTTGACATATTACTTAATATTTCTCTCCATTGAAAATTGCTAGGTGGGGTCGTGAAGGTTACCATTTGTGCACGTGCTATTGAGCCGATTTAGATAATATTTGTGACTGGTTCGTGCCATATACCATATTCATCGACTGACGAATATAGTAATGAATAACCGCTTCTATCTCGTCATTACGAATTGTTAGATATATTACTTAATATATCTTCCCATTGAAAATTGCTTGGCGGGAAAATAGAGGTACCATTTGTGCTCGTGCCAATGAACCGATTTAGATAATATTTGTAAATGATTCGTGCCATGAACCATATTCATCAACTGACGAAAATAGATTTCGAAAATCTTTCATAGCCTCGGAGGAGTTAGAGTTACAGACAGACGGACGGACAGACAGACAGACACGTTTCCCCCTTTCGGTACTTAATAAAGCAAGTTACTTAGAAATATAAAAAATATCTTTAAAATAAAAAAAAATTCTTGATGTAAAAAAATGTTTTTAAATAAAACTAAGCACTTTCCAGTATCTCTATTTAAGAATAATTTCATTAAAATTATTACCGTTTAAAATTCATTAGATATTTTGAGTGTTGAATTTTAATAATTTCATTAAAAAAGAAACACAAACTTATGAGATCCATTTTTATGGCTTTTTTTCAGGTACGGATGTTGAGGATGAATCATACATGCGTCTTCAAAATACAGACAATGTGCAAATTTTTTCTAACGGTTCACTCTATTTTCAACGTATTGCAAAAAACGATGAAGGTTATTATTATTGCATAGCCAACAATGATATTGGAGAACCACTGAGTAAAGCTATCACCATCAAAGTTAATGGTAAAAAGAAAAATTTAACAAGATCTGCTAGGGTGTTTGAAAAATACATATGTTTTAATAGTACCACGAAACTAATTTATCGAGCGTAAAATATTTTTCATAGCTGCCCCAGAATTTAAAACGAAGCAAGAAAAACTTCCAGCAAGGAAAGGAGATTCAATCAAGATCCTTTGCAAGGCTGATGGAGACATACCAATGCACTATACTTGGTCAGTGAATAACAACAGTCTCGAAGAATGGTTCGGTAATGGAAGGTACAATATCATATAAATGATATCTGAAACAGATTTTATGTTTAGTAAGCTATACAAAATAATTTAATGTGCACTATATTTTGACGGCTACTTCGTTTGTTTCATGTTTCCTAGAATGAAGTTAAACACTTACGAAAATGATTTAACTAGAGAAACTGCCTCAGAGTTAACTATACTCTGGGTTGAGCAAAAAGATTCAGTGGAATTTTCTTGTACAGCAGAAAATACTATTGGCAAAGATGAGAAACGTATTCGACTTTTTGTGCAAGGTAAGATTTGTTACGTTAAAGACAGCTGAAAATATTTCCTATGTTACTGATACACACCTCAAATTACATTTAGATGTACCAGCTTCGCCCGAATTTGAAAAGCCAATTCGAGTTATTAATCAATCCGTTCAGCTGTCGTGGAGCTTGCCATTCGACGGGAACAGCCCCATCCAAAAATTTTTTATCCAGTACAAGAAAGAAAACGGTAACAACTGATACTAATCGGTATATGAAGTCCATGAAAAATTATCATAGTGAATCCTACTCATTAAATATGAAAATATATTTGTTAGATAAATGGAATGAGAATCAATCATCGTTAGTAATAGTGGATTCTAAGAGCAATTCAAAAATCATTTCTGATTTGAAACCGGCTACAATCTACGTCTTTAGAATCAGAGCTGAAAACGCTATTGGAAACGGTAGCTACAGCCGAGAAACTTCCGTGAAAACCGAAGAAATTGGTAGGTGTAATATTTTTCAGATTTATGTTGTTAAATTTTAATTTAATTTATTACTTTCGTTAAACTTGTTTTTCTTTATGAAATTAGTATAGTCTTCATTTCCTGAATTATGAAATAGGCAACTTATTTTTTCTACAATTAAGACTATGTATAGGTAAATCATACCTAACGATATTAAGAAATTTATATAAGAACTTGACAATTAGTTCGTTAAAGACTTCCTTTTTTGTGCAAAATAAGTTTCTTTTGTGATACTTTGGACCTTGCTAATATATTTAAAAGGAATCGGTGGTCAATCAATGTTATATGAATATTCATAAGATGATCATAGAGAATCGTTACTTTGCTTAAGGATTATTTCCGCTAAGTTTCTTGAAAACGTTTCAGTCGGGAAATAACTTCTGTTTCTGCTCAATATAAATTATCATTATTATGAATTGTGATTTAACTTTCTAGTTTCCATTATCCTTATTGTTTTTCCATTAGCGATGAATTCTCCGGAATCTGTTATCCAAGAAGTCAATTCTGGACGCAACAGGAGAATAGCCTTAGGATGTTTCCATAAAGTATAACAGATCACGTGGTACAGTTGGAACCGTTCCCAACTGGGCGATTTAGACAGCCGATAAAGATTATTCGAAACTGAAACTACGTTAAAACTCGCTCAGCGGTTTGCGTGATCGCCTCTGATGCCCGAGTACGCGGGTTCGATCCCGGCCGAGGACGACGAGGATTTTTCAGGGGGAAATCCTGAGATCACGCACTTCCTTCGGAAGGGAAGTAAAGCCGTTGGTCCCGTGTTGTCGTTTGCCGGCTGCACGTTAAAGAACCCTTGCGAGGCAAAATTTGCGGCCCCTATAACGCCGTCCTGAAATGACCATAGCAGTTGAAAAGGACGTTAATACCAAACAAACCAAACCAAACGTTAAAACTCAGCGACTAAGATTCAAGACATTTGATTATCCAAATTTTCCTAATTCTTTTTCATCTCCTGGCTCATTTCTTGCATTATCTTCATTCTCTACTTGCGTATAGATATGTATTTAGGCATCTTTATTGTTAGAAAAAAGTTGTATTCCACATCAGACAGCTAAAGATTTGAATTTCTTGAATTTCGTCCGCCATTTTGATTCCACTCGTCCAGAGAGAGCTCACAATGATCGAAGCGGTCGTTATTTGTAGACAGGATTTTCCCAACTGCTCTCGAACGATTACGACCGTTCGGACTTTAAGGAATCACCCTTAATCAGTTAAAAGCGTTATCTTAAGCAGCAGTATGGGATTTGAGTGACCACTGTTGGATGACGTTCTAAAGCAGCAACTCCGTGCCTGATGCACGGTTTAGTTTTCGTCTGTAGCTAATTCAATTAAATGGACCTTTATCCTTCGAAGAGTGCAATGTACAGATAGAGAACCTGTATAGAGAATATACCTTAATAAACTATTTTTATCTAGTAAATTTGCAGATTATTGTTGAAATCCTGCTTTCTTGCAAAAGCTGTGTAAAGGATATACCGAAAAGCGATGTAATTTTAATTATTCATAGGAATCAATAAAAGTCGTTAGTAGCCCTTAAATATTTGTACGTGAAACTCGTGGCTCCACAACTTATTAAAAACTGATTTTTATCGAAATATATTCCCTATACATCCTAAATAAATTGCTTCTATGTATATTTGCAGCCCCTTCAGGATCGCCTCACAATGTACAGGTTGAAGCGACAGATTCAACAACACTGCGCATTACATGGAATGTAAGCTAAACGAGAAATTTCTAATTTTCCAAACGTTATTATTTTGCTAAACTAATAAACTATTTTTTGATAAAGACTATTTCTTAGAAGTTTAAGTAGAAATTAAAATAGTCAAAACGCTAGAGCAAATACATTACCTTGCCAAAGGTATTGGGACACTCCTTAGAAATGGGAAGTTCGCCTGATGACGTTAGTAAAGCGAACTATCATTTGCATTAAAAATCAATCAAGGTCAGTTAACATAAAAATGGGCCGTAGTGTGACATTTTATGTGGGACTGTAGTTGCTGAAGAAATCAATTGATGCCACTTAAGTGAGAAATCAGTTCGTAAGATTTCAAGCCAGTTAGATCCCAAGTCCACCATAGGTAATGTCATTGTGAAGTAGAAGCGTGAAGAGTAGCAATTGTGAAACAGCACAGTGGTAGACCTCATAAGTTTTACGTTAAGACCTATGGAATTTGTACTAACATCAAGAACCAACGTTAGCACAAGGAATTGTTCGGCGGGAATTGAAATAGCTGCTGCCCATGAGCCTGTGGACTATAAGCATCTCGATGACCAATTCTCAAGGAAGGTTAAATTGGTGCAAATCTCATCGCAACTGGACTATAGAGCGATGAACGTTACCGCACGCTTTAGTATGTGTACACTTAGGTATGGAGAATATCCACCGAAATCTATATTCCCGATTATATGTGCCATGTCAAATTTGTTGGTGGTAGCGTTTTGGTATTGGGTTGTTTCTCTCAGATTAATCTGAGTTCTTTGGTTTATGCAAAGAAAACTATGGATTCTGGGGCTTACCTGAACATTCTAGATAATTATGCACTGTCTACTATGTGGGAATAGTTTGGAATGGTTCGAATGATAATCAAGTTCTGTAATTGGATGATTCGCTAAAATGGGCGAAGAACTTGGGTGACCTTCATAGAGTCCGTACCAGTAGAACACTTGTCGAATGAGTTTATTTATTTATTTATTTATTTATTGACAAAAAAAGGATATAATAAAATGTATCCTAGTCGGGGCCTGTATGGCTCAAGGCCGACATGTTAGGTCCCCGAGAGGATTATATAAAAAAAGCGTATTAGTTATACATGGAATTGTATTTTTTTTTTTTTTTTACATTTAAAGAGAATCCGCACTAATTTGAAATTACAAATGAGTGTCTACCACTATTTATGAGTATAAAATTCACTATAAATTTTAAACAGATTCATGCTATATAGTGATATCATTTTGTAAATGTAGTATTAAAATTCGAAATTAAATAAATTATAATACAGAAATAAATTACTTATAAACAATAAAAGTAAAAGTAAAAGTTGAACGTTATCCAACAAGATTTAGAAAGGCCTTATGATATGTGTGTTACAGACGATATATTTTTTCAGTTTCTTAAAGGTAGAGAAATACATGGGAGAGCGAAGGCTATCAGGGAGAAGAGACCACCATCTAACTCCATTGTAGGAAACACAACGGCGCTGATAGTTAGTTTTTGTAAAAGCAGTTCTAAAAGGGAGGGAGTTACGGGTGGGGTAGGAGTGCATTTGATGTTGGGGAACCAGGATTAGCGGGGTAGTAAGAATTAGGTTTCCGTTAATAATTTTGTAGACGAAGGCTACTAATTGAACTACGTAAAGTTGATATATTGTAGCAATCTGATAGGAGTTGAGGAGGTGAGAGACGAGAGAGGGTTTGCGAAGTCTAAGTAGTATTCTAAGGAAATAAACGAACTAAATTAATGTCTGTAGATGCGCCCCAAAATTGGATACCATAACATAGTCTAGAGTGAACTAACGCGTAATATAGCCAGAGGAGGATATTTGGAGGGAGGAAGTGGAGACGGGATATCATACCCAGTTTCAATGAAAGGGTTTTCAGCAGGACATTGATATGATCGTTCCAGGAGAGGTCGGGGGATATTTGGAGGCCTAAGCATTTGAACGAGAATGTTTGAGATATTGGGTGATTATCGTAAGAGATGAGTAAAGTATTTGGGACATGTTGCTTATTTCGTTGATAGAAAATCATATATTTGGTTTTATTAAGATTTAAGTGTAATTGGTTAGTGGAATTCCATTTGTTGAGGGAGGATAAGGTTTTATTAATGGAGTCTTGAAGGTTGGGCAATGACTTGTCAGTAAAAGTAAGGGTGACATCGTCTGTATAAAGGATAGTACATATGGGGTATAGTGTGTATGTGAGATCATTAATGAAAAGATTAAAAAGTAACGGGGACAGTATAGAACCTTGAGGAACTCCAAGGTTCCGGGTTAAAGTAGCTGATGGATTGTTTAATAAGCTCAAGGTATACTGTCTGTCAGATAGGAATTCTTCTAGCCAGTGTAAGGGGGGACCCCGAATGTTGTAAAATGCGGAGAGTTTATGAATAAGAAGGGAGGGGGAGGAATTGAATCGAAGGCCTTAGAGAAATCAAGAAACAACGAAGCTACAAATTTTTTGTCGGCCATATTGGAAGAAACTTATTCAATCAGCTCATAACAGGCAGTGTCAACACTTCGTTTGGGGGAGAAACCGTGCTGGAAGGGAGAGATTAAGTTATTATCATATACAAACTGCGACAAACGGGTATAGAATAATTTTTCAAAAATCTTGAAGAAGATAGGGAGAATTGAAATTGGGCGATAGTTGTGGAGGTCCTTCGAGTCACCGCTCTTGAAAACGGGGATAATTTTGGCCTGACGTAGACGATGAGGGAAGGTACCGGATTCAATGGAATTATTAAAAATATGTGTGGTACACTTCGCCCGACATCAATGTCTCAAAATGAGGTGTGGTACAAAATTCCAACTGTGTCCTTCCAGAAACTTCTGGAAAATCTTCTTAGACGAGTAGACACTGTGATAGGAGCAAAAGATGGCCTGACGCCCTTTTGGGTTTGTATAATATCATTTAACAAAAGTGTTCCAATACTTTTAGGAAGGCAGGGTATGTAAAATGGGATTAGGAACTGGCACAGGGCTCTAAAACTCCATGTTGTTGGTCGTAAGAGAAAGTGTTTAAAACTTATACGTAATCATAAGAAAGATGTTAGATTTTCAAATTTCTAACAATTTATGAATTTACAAATAATTAATTTTAAAATGGATTTGAAAAATTAGTTTGTAGATTTAGAGATGGGTTAGTTGCATTGTCCACAGGGAAGGGGTTGGATTTTTTAAATCATTTTATTTTTTTATGTTTTCTTATTAAATGTTGGATTTTTTTTCCAAATTTTATAATAAATTTGATTATTGGAGAAACAGATTATATAATTGGAAACCCGTAGTGCGCAATTTGGCAGCCACAACGTTGGACGTGTGCGCAGGCGCATTGTCATACAAAAGGAGGATTCCTTTGATCAACTTCCTACGGCGTTTCTTCTTGATTGCCTCTCTCAGCTGATCCAGAAGGTTACTATAATGCTGTCCGGTTACAGTAGAGCCCTGGGGTAGGAAGTCAACCCACAGAATACCGTATTTGTCCCAGAAAACAGACGCCAAGACTTTTTTGGCAGTTTCTGTGTGCAGAACTTCTTCGGCCGCGGAGACCCGCTATGGCGCCATTCCTTTGATTGCTCCTTGGTTTCTGGATCATAAATGTGGAGCCAAGTTTCATCTTCAGTCACTAAACTCGTCAAAAATGGGCCACAACGGCTTTGGATGCCTCAACTTGTTCCTTCTTCTGATCACTGTTCAAACATTTCGGCACCCGCTTGCGCATGTCGAGAATCGTGCTTATGATAAACCGAACACCTCCCGGGAGATGTCCAGTATCTGGGCTATCTTTTGGTAGATATTCGCCGGTCCTCAAGAATCAGTTCATGGATGGTATCGCATGTGGTTGGGTCAGTTGCGCCCACTGAGGTGCTCATCTTCAACGGTGAAATGCCCAATCCTGAAACGAGATACCCAGGTGTTGACAGTGATATAGGAAGGACACTTCTCCCCCAGCGTTTGTGACATCTCAGTGTGAAACAAAAACTTTATGATGGCTCGCACCTCCAAAGACGTGAAACTTGCTTGTGCCTCTGCTATCTCAGCTTCTCACAGGAATGAAAAAGTTGTAAAAATTAGAGACACCTGATATTTGCACAGTTACATGCTAAGACATTACGCCCCTAAACTCGTTTTTCTATTTCAACTATTTCAAGGCAATGCCAGGAACTTCTCAGCAACCTGATTCTTCAGCGTGTTTAACTTTCTTTCGACCTATTAATAATAGTCGATTCTGCTTTTCTAAGTAATTTTTATGGGTTTGGTATAGCTGGGTCTCATGCTGGGCTCAACAGGTTGAGAGTTAGTAGAGTAGAGAAGGTTAGCTAAGGAAACGCACCTTGCGGATACAATGATCTGTCATTAACAGTAAAATTAATAAATATAAGGCTATATAAGAATCGCTTTAAAAAGAGACTTCTTTTAAATTTCAATACATATTCATAATTCCCGCCCAGATTCCTTAGGCATTAGTCCCGACATTGTTATATCTGCTTGCTCTGGTTTTACCATTCCCCTTACTATTCTATTTAAGATTTCGATACTACAAGGCTCTTATCCTACCTGTCTTCGCTCCGCTAAAATTATCCCAATATTTAAAAAAGGTGATCCATCTAACTTCATTAATTACCGCCCCATTTTGATTCTGCCATCTTTCGCGAAATTATTTGAAAAACTCTTTAACTCGCGCTTGTCTTCTTACATTTTCTCAAATAACCTCCTTTCCCCTTCTCAGCACGGTTTCTCTCCTAAGAAATGTACGTATTTTTATTGTGCGGATTTTTTTCAGACTTAGAAAACAACTGTGCCCCGGTTTCACATCTCTTTAACTTAGTTAGCATAATTCCCATTTATCAACTGTATTCATTAAATTTAGCTTTGTTCATTTATAAATCATTTAATCACTTCTCTCCCTAATCCCTTTTCTCTGCCAATACAACATCCCCTTACAACACACGATGTAAACCCCGTTTAGAAATTCCTTTAATTAAGCACATTTATCAGCTTAAAAGTGTTCTCAATACGGGCATCAGACTTTGGACGGATTTAAATTCTGAAATTTGTATCACTAGTAATAATAACAATCAACATAATTACTTTCAGTTTGTGCCTGTTCATTTTCGCTTTGCAATAAATTACAATGGCCGACAAATTAAAAATAATAAGGCTTTAAATGCACCCAAAATGTTGCTTAATACGAAATGAACTCTAAGGTGCGCTTAAATATTTTTGGATGAAGGTAATAAAACTTTAGAGCAATATCGCTTGAGAACAAAATTCCTCTTTAATAAGAATGAAAGAAAATGGGGTTGTTAATTGAAATTAAGAATTATGTTAATTTCGTAACTCACCAGCTTTGACGACTGGAGAACACCATTGAAATTGCCTTCTTTTATTTCCTTAGTTCAGCGAGCCTTTTCAAGAGACGTCAGCTGCTAGCTTCTTCCCTACTGCAGTGGAGAGTTCTTTTGGCAAAGAAAGCGGTAATTGGCAACGAATCAAGAATCCTTGCTTTCTGGTGTTCATTCTAAAATTTTTACCGTAATTAATTTTCATTTCTTGGGCTCACTTTGAGAAGCTTTGTACTTGATGCCTTTTTAAAATTTGTAAATCAATTGTGTATTGAAATACGCACATTACACCTAAAAATTTGATTGTAATCGTTCTAAAATGTTAATAGTGAGGTGAGATAAGAGGCGCGTCTTGAAACTAAGAATCGACTGCACATAGCAATTGCGCAGGCAGCGCTATTCGTAGCGCTATTGGCATCAAGTAGGACACGTGCGTCAGTCGTACCGTTGTACAAAAGTTGATTGTTTTGCTGAGTTCGTTTAAAATGCATGTGAAAATCGAAAATTCCGCCGCGGTCGATAATAAGATTTTGAAAGGCAAAAACTGTGAGTTCCACGGAAATTTACAGCCACATTTTTGAAGCAGGAGTCTAAGTACTTAATGTACTCTTGGTTGAAGTTTATCGTGAAAGCTTAATATGAAGAAATGGTGCCGAGTTTTAAGAAAAGGAGAACCAGTGTTCATACGCATGATTTAAAAAGAGATGTGAACGCGAAAATTCAGGAAAACAGCGATTCTTTAAGTCCAGGAAGGGATCGAAACGAAACGCCTTTTGCGCTCACTAACTGAAAATGCAGTCGAGTTTCTTCGACGAATGAATACAAAATTTGGTGTCACGATACGACAAATGCTTCGATAGAAATCTAAATATGAAACTATGTAGAAAAGTACTGTAATATACGCTACAAATATGTATGTAGAAACCTTATCTAATAAAACTATCTGTGCACTTTTCTATACGCACCTTGTATATGAATGAAACAATGAGTTATAAAAAAGTCTAAGTAATTTAAACTAGCATTACTGTATATTCTAGGCCCCTAAGAAGACTTCTAGAAACGGTGTCGTCCAAGGCTATAACATTGGATACAAACGCAATGGATCCTTCGATGATTATACTTTTTTCCAATTGGAGGTACCAGAAGACTACACTGAAGCCCTGATTTATCAGCTGACGGATCTCCAAACATACACTGCATACAAGATTGTAGTTGAAGCTTACAACAGCAAAGGGCCAGGACCCAGATCAGAAGCAGTCGTTGCAGTGACTGCCGAAGGAGGTGAGTCGCCAAAAATAACATACAGTATGCTTTATACATTGAACATGCAAATTATTAAGAACACCAATGGTGATAAAACACGTGTTGGTCTCACTGACGTCAATAATTGTCACGTAAAACAAATATGAAAACAAGGAGCGAGTTCCATGTCTGAATGCTGGATTGCTATAAAAAGGGGCTTTTCCAGAACAGTTGTATCAAGAGTGTTCAATGAGTGGTCCGAAAAGCACAACATAGCGAGAGGTCTACTTGCGAACGAAAACACCTGGTCGATGATCATAAAAGAGGACAAAACGTTCGACCATATGAACATGCTACTAATCGTCAAATAACCGGTCATTACAATAATGGTACCCATTTCTGTTGATACCACTCGCCGTATAAAGTCACGAATGGAATTTATCAACAGAGCCATTCGAGTCCATTAATCTCTGCCACAAACCGAAAATTCGTCATAAATGATTACGAGAACCTCGAAACTGGACCGAAGGCAACCAAGATAGCTAGTTCAGACGATTCTAATTGCTGCATGCTGCGGAAGGACCATAATAAGGCGTAAACAGCGAGACAATGGATCCCAATCGCGCGACGATATTCTCTGGGGTATATTTTCGTCGAAGGCTCTTAGTCCAATAATACTAGTTGGACAGTCTTTAAAATGTTCAGCATTATCTCAGTATCATTGCTGATCAGGTCAGGAGTCTTTCCAGCAGGATAACGCTCCATGTCATAAGGCTCGAAATATCACATATTGCTTGGAGGAGCATGACTCTGACTTCCACATTGGTCCCCACAATCGCCGGATCTTAACATCATGGAAAATATACGTGGGATGAGCATGAAAGACTGGTTTGAAGTAAAGAGCCTTCTCCAACGACGGTTGTTCTCGCAGCTGTCTAGTCGTAAATACCTATAAAACCTTATCAGAACCTCGTTTTTTCCGTGCTAGTTTTGAAGCCGCAAAGATAGGTAGGTGTTAAGTAGATGATTCTGATAATTTGCCATGCCAGTTTACATGAAAATCAGAAAAGAAGACTAATATATGTACGATGAATAGAAATATGATAACTTTCTGAATATTATTGATCTTAATAGTTAGACGTTTCGTTCTTAAAGTCGACATTATTTTTTAGGGAGTCACTCTTTAAATTAACATTATTTTCTAAAATAAGCTTTCAATTATTTTTAGTTCCGACCGAATCACCTCGAAACGTCCGTTGTTCTACCCTGTCGTCAAAAAGTATTTACGTTCTTTGGGATCCCCCTCGTCCAGAAACACTAAATGGGATTCTACGTGGATACAAAGTTTTTTATACGGCCAGCAAGGAAACGTATGGTAAGTTTACGCACCCAGAATAGAGTATGACAATACAGGTGTATTGAGAGAACATAATGCCGCACAATTAACTTCACCTATTTTGAACCGTTTGTTGCTCGATCTAATAACAAGTATCTTAGCAAATTTTTTGGAGAAACTAATTAGGGAACAGATAACGCAAAAAAAAAAAATTAGTTCACTACATGAAACACTTTTCTTTATAAACATTTATTTATTTTTCGTTTGACTAATCATTCAATATGTACACCATACAGCTATAAGAATTCATTAATATTTTAACTCTATTGTATATCACTATTAATCACAAATAAAACTTCAAATCAATTATCTTGTCGCTCATCATGAAATTTCTTTAATTGCAGATTCAATGGAAAAATATAAAATTGTACAAATTCCAAAAATATCTTTGCAAGACCTTGAAATCAATACAAATTACTCAATTCGAATTCTTGCTTTCACCAATGCCGGGAACGGTGCAAGAAGCAACATAATTCATTGTGAAACCTTTGAAGATGGTAAGATTCATTTGTTTGTTGCGCATTTATTTAAAAAAATGAGTATTTCTCCCGTGAAAAAATCACGGGACCAAAGAAAATTTATTAAGATGCGCTAAATTCGAGCGGCACTCACTTCCAGTGGTTATGTACACTCAAAATAGTAATGCAACCAAATTAATGCCATCTCTCGGTGCTCAAAGAAAATTCACGCTAAATTCTAATGGTTACTATAGAAGAGGAATAAGATAGAGTTCACAAAGCATTCTAAATTTTCTTTCGGTAATTTTGCTTTGATAACAGAATAATTTTTGTTGGTATAAGATGAATTAATCCAATACTTTGTTACTGTAGTATTGTTCTTTATTAATTACTAAAACATTTTCATATCGGTTGTTGTTACTACAAATTTTCTTCTTTAAAATTTTGTAGATGTTCCGTGCGATTTTTTTTTCCTGTATGTAATAAAGTAAAATTGCATGATTGTTTCTAATAGTATTTCAGCGGGATCTCTAATAAAGTCTTATAAGACATTCAGTTCATACCACTAAATTTATTGGAACCTGTTTGTTAGGATTGTGGTTAAGTTTTTTAGTAAACTGTTTTCATCTTGGGTAAAGTTGATATTCATAAGATTGGAAAATCTGCATATACAAAACATATTCTACAAACAAAACTAACTACCTCTTATGAAAGTCTTGAAATTTTTAGAGCTAAAAAAATCACCTCCTAAACAACCAAAAAAGAAACGGGAAGCAGATCCTTTGTGGGAATAAATATCGAACTTGATAATTTTTAATATTCTACAATTTATCTGTTATTACTTTCTATTGTTTATCTTCAATAACACAATATTGTTAATATATAATTTTAATGTTCCCTGTTAAAATTCAAATATTCTAAAAATCAGCATGTAGATGGTTTCGGCCAAAATAATTATTGGGCTCTTTGTACTTTAATTCTTTATATTGTTTATAGCTATTTTATTAAATAAATATCGCCTTGTTCCTTCTGCATTATTAATGTAATAATAATTTCCCAAAAGAGATGAAGTTTTAGGGCGCATCACCTACAGAGAGTATATGTGCATATTTGCATTTTTGTTTTTGCCCCCTAACCTAACCTAATGAACATTTCACTAGACATTTTTCCTAGATTGACATCCATGCCTCTTGCGACCTAGAACTTCAGCTTTTTGGACATCTTTCTCAGTATTTGAAACTAACGTATCGGCTGGTTAAATTAAAGTGACTTTGTTTCACGTTGGTCCAGTGCAGACGGTAACGAACGTATGACTTTCATACTTGGTAGATAATTTAATTAATTTACAAAAATAATTTATAAGGATTTTTTAAAATTTAATTTGAATTTTTATGCCACTCGTATATTTGCTTATATTTGTTGAACCGACGGCAGAATTCACGTTACTCTTAAGCAATGGATTCACACTTCGCAAACTGCAGTACACCAAACGTCTTCTCCTGTGGGGTCGCCATTTTCCTATAAACAAGAAACATCACCACTGTGTGGCAATGAAAACTATGTGGCTTTTAAAAGTTTGACCTTCCTCTGTCAAGTGATGCGTGGAAAGTGTTTGTTTTACAGTTTGTTTAGAATACACATTTGAAATTTGCTCCATCTTTTTGAATTACCCTGTATACAGATGCAAAGATAAGTTTTCTTATATTAATTACTTATTTTTTAGTAGAATTTAAACATTATAAAATTTATTTAACAATAGTTCCCGAGGCTCCAGCTGACATAAAGGTTCTTCCATCAGCCACTGGTTCAGTAATTGTATCATGGAAACCATCAAAGAAGATCAACACAGCAATCAACCATTTCAATGTTTATTACAAGCCATTAGACGGTCAAAAGGTTATTATTTGTTTCATTCTTATTTTATAGTAATTTTGGACTGTTATCAGCGGCTGACTCGCTATATAAGCTACTGGGGAAAAATCCCGTTGGGGCGGTGACAAATGGTCGGGTCATCATTTTCCCACTTTGGGGTCATTCTTCGGTATAAAAAATAGTTCCAGTCTATAATAATAATAATAATAATAATAATAATAATAATAATAATAATCCACCATTCCTTCAAAAAACTGTCAACAAAACTTTTTTCCCATATAATAACACACTCTGAACATAACTATACTATAAAAGTTATAAAAGATCATAAAAGTAATATTCATTAATCAAATCTTATTTTATTCTAGAATATTATCGAATTTTCTCTTTTATGGTGCATAATTTCTTCATCACTTATTTTATTCCGTAATTTCTATACGACATGTACTGTTAATTTCATTTATAGTAAAGTATCTTTTATTGTCAATAATTATTTGGCATTAATTGCTTTGAACATAGGTGGATGTAGGTACCCAACAAATGGAAGAGTTTGTAAAGGGCGCTGCACATCAACAATCTCAATCTGATTCTCACTTCTTAGAAGTGGTTGGTCTACAGAAGAATCGAGAGTATGCCTTTTGGGTGACGGCATCTTCTGCCTTGGGAGAAAGTTCCATGTCGACCTTAATATCTCAGAATACTCATACACATGCTGTAGGTAAACATTCCATCAAGTTTAAGAATGATTAACAGGGAGTCACGGCGTCAAATTATACTTTTATTAGGGCGGGGACTAAAACAACGTATATTTTATTCGCCTCATAATTTTTCATGAATACGAATCTTCGAAATACTTATGTAGAAAATGCAACATTAAGAACTTTCCCGTTTGTTAAAATCCCTGAACAAAACGACTGGTTTGGAATTTCGCTCCCGAATATTCAATGTCCGGAGGGCGGTGTACACTATATAATCAAAAGTATCCATGCATATCTGTATCCATTTGCCGCGATAACAGCTGCCACTCTTTCAGGAAGGTTATCCACCAATTTTTGAAATGTTGCAGCTGGAAGTGCACGCCATTCTTTCAAAACAGCAGTGGTCAGCCCTGTTACCTTTATGGGACGGCGTGGCCTATCTTGCAGCTGATCCGACAAGTATTCTAAAGACGGAGATACACATGCACGGTTTACATCCGACTAGCTGTCGCATGCGACTCTGGAACGACTACTTCCGGTCTCAAACGGTCAGTCGTAGGAATCGTGCGACTAGTTTTTCTGACTTCAGCTCTGTCCGACGTTCACGATAACCAATCAGGTTGCGAGGATATACACGAGTACCATCATGGGAAGTGACCGCTCTAGATGCAAAAAAGAAAATAGAAGCTTCCATGGAAACTCCATGTGCAAATAAATTTATTAGTTTAATAAATTGTATTTTTGACGCGTAATCGAATCCATTTTGGCGGAAATGAATGCAGTTTCCTGTGTGACTGCACCGCTATCACGGACACAATTTGAGTTAAAATGCTTGTCGGTTGAAAGTCGTGCGCGCGGAAGTTGGAAATGTGTGTTTTGCTAGTCGCATGCACTCTGGTGTCGCTTCAAGTCGGATGAAAACCGTGCGCGTCAAAGTCGGGTATGTGTGTTGGCACCTTAAGGGATTGAGATCTGGACTCTGAGTAAATCAGTTCAATTACACAACATTCATGCAGCAAGCCAACTCTTCAAGGCCTGCGCATGGAAGAAGTAGAATGGGAAGCGAAGCTCCCGAGAAATTGTGAAATAAAAAGTACACTAGTGATCCTAGCGGATGAGTCGAAACGTAATGAAACGAAAGTGAATCTATTCCCGTCACTCATTCCATGGTTAAGTCAGAGTCAATGAAAGGATAGTTACTTCTTCTCCTGCCATTGTGTGGTCCGTGGTCAGGAATTTAAAAAACACTTATTTGTGGAAGAGCGATCGCCAACGGGACAATTTGCTGCAAAGTAACTCCAAAGTCTTCCTTTCAATTGTATAACTCTTCATTCATCGAAAATTTTGTTCTTAACGTCAAATATCGACATGGAGAGCACATGGAAGGCACATTCTAAAGGAGCAAACTATTGCAACTTTCGTACAGAAAGGAAATTTTTCAAGAATCATTTAGGGGGAGAAAGAGGGCATGATAGAACAGCGGATGGCATTCTCGCATGGCAGCAATTAAAATAACAACAGGGAGTGAAAAGAAACAGCGGAAGTTGGCCCCGTATCGACTCAAACGCTGCAAGGAATTGGCGCTGTTTTTATTTCACCGATTTAGCATTGGAACTGTTACGAGCTTCGCTTCCCATTCTACTTCTTCCATGGCCTGCGCTTGATGGACGGGTGCACGATCGTTTTCAAACTGTAACCACAATTACAGTAACATAAAATTGTCTAGCGTAAATCATGCAGATCATCTGCGATCATAGTTCCCTTCCATTCCCTTCACCGGAATTAGGGGGCCAGTCTCTAACAGCCCCAATCCTGTATGCCCTATTACCAAATCAATAAACCGCAAATTTCAACCTATAATAACAAAAACTTCAATTATTATTTAAGAGGCTGTTCCAATCTTGTTAGTCACTAAATGTTTATAAAATTTTTGTAACATTTTTGCCATTATTCACGTACATATATTCTTTCCATTCTCATTAATTTGGTAGAAGTACAATTAGATGCTGAACTTCCCTCGTCTAATTCTTACATATGTTTTTAATTTTTTTTTTATATATTGAATGTTCTTTTTTCCTTTTCGATATGTTCATTAGTATAGTTCCAGCTAAGATAGCGTCATTTGATGATGTAATCAAGACACCATGGAAGAAGGACATTGTTATGCCATGTAAAGCAGTTGGAGTTCCAGCACCTAATACCAAATGGACAGTTGGGTAATGTTTGTGGATACATTTACAAAATATTTATATCAATTTACAATAGCAATTATCTTCTATTAACTTTAAAGGGCAAAAAAATATTTCCCCAGCTGAATGGGAGTTTAATAACTGAAACTTTGTTAAAATGGTTTCATAAGCGCACGTTCGAATCTCAGAAAAACTGATTTTGAAGAGCGTTGTTCGAGAGGGACGTTATAAAGGAAGAATGAAGGGAGATGGATCAAAAATAATTGTTTGGGGTCGCTTTTTAATATCATATTTGATAACTGGAAATTTGTACTCTTTTGGAATCTGCATCCAAATAATGTGCATTCTTACTAACGCTTAGGCCTCGTTCAGCATTTCAATTTTACATTCTAAAAATTTTGAAATACATACATATATGCATATACATAATAATAATAATAAGAAGAAGAAGAAGAAGAAGAAGAATACTGCTTAACGCTTCGTGATTTCAATATATGAAGTATCTGTTATTATGCTGCTCTAATTTTCTTGGTCACCGAAAGTTTATAATATTCGTTTAAACTTATATTATAAAGACCTTATTGCTCATTTTACAATAATAGGCGTGAAGGTCACTATTGCTTCAGTAATAAAAAATAAACGGTCTAGGATTAGCAGTATAAGAAACGTCATATACTTATTCCGAAGAGACTTCGTGACAATGATGTTTTCAAATTATTAATGGATTGTGAGAGCTTTTATTTAGGGTCCGCAATAAGGTCATTCAGAGAGCGTTTCCTGGAACACAGAAAACGTTTGCTGAATATAGATGGAAAGTCACCCTTCGTAAATCATCTCCTAAAAAAACAAACACCGAATGGGACCAATTGACAAAATCTTCTCGGTAATTATAATTGAAAAAGACCCCAAGAGAACTCGGTTTCTTGAAGCAATAGAAATAAGAAAGCAAAATTAAGAAAAACCAGATAGGCTTTTGTAAAGATGACGCTGTCCTAATTGTTGTAAATTCCTTTCATGTGTTTGGTTAGTTGCTCTCTTTTGTTGTAATTTGATCAAAAACCTCACTTGAAATTTTATGCCCGTAGAAGATGGTGATAATAACCGAAACGCGTTGGCATTAAATAAATTGTTATTACATTCCTAGACGTTTATTTCTGATCATTTTCCAATGTTTTAAACACTGTCTCTTTCAAAGTAGTCCCCTCTACTGGCGATACGCCGTTCCCAGTTTCTCCATGGTTGGAATGCTTTCTGGAACGCACTTTCTATGATGACGCGCAGTTCATTTACCGCATTTTCCTGAATCTCCTCTATGGTTTGTAAACGATGAAAGAATCTGCTGGGGCTAAGTTCGGAGAATAAGACGGATGGGAAACAACAGATGCCTGGTGTTTTGCGGATGAGGAGCGACGCCGCATTTTCGTGGTGCAACATACATGTCTGGTTTTCTCAGGGCGAACAGCTTGTGCACATGTTATCTTGTTAGAATTGCGTCTTGGTGCGCTTAGTCGACGCAGCACGCTCCTTGTGCCGTTTGGCGCACTTTTTAAACACCGCTCGTATGTTAATTATTCGTAAAACACGTGATACGAGAATTTAACTGGGATTCTAGTAATTCTTTGCCTACTTAATCCTTCCTATGATTTTTCACATGATGCATATAATATACATATAATAATATTAAAATTTATTTCGCTTATTTTTAGCTCGAAACCACTGTCAGAAAAGGACCATTTGATCTTTCACCCAGATGGGTCATTGATGATCACCAAAGTAACTAGTGATGATTCCGGCAATTATACTTGCGCAGTTTACAATGAATACGGAACAGACGACATCACGTATAATGTTATTGTGCAAGGTGGAATGACATAGAAGAACAATTTATTATCTTGCAATGAAGTCATGTTTAACTAATAAAGTTTATTTTTAATATTTTTGTTCATTATTATACGTCCTAAATTTAAACATCTAAAACCCTTTCATTCATTTTCTCCAATTGTTTTTTATTTAAAATAGACTATGTAAATGTGTTCAAAAGCGTTCACTCACTAATTCAATGTCCTCATTTTGTAGTTCCGCCATCTACTCCTAAAGTCGAAATTATTTCCAAAACGAAGTCATCGATTCAAATACAATGGAAAGCAATTTCTAACGGAGGCGATCCTATTCAAGGTAGAATTTTCTTCTTAAGTTTTATGAAAATAAAAGTTTGAATAAAAAATTATTTTATTTCCTTTTAATATGGCGCCTAATAGCATTTCTTTTCATTAAGGTTATCTCTTACACCATAAAAAGGGAAGCAATGATTGGTCAACTACTGACATTCGTCCAGAGAACAGAGTTTACACATTCGACAATCTCTCTTGTGGAACGACATATCAACTCTACATGGAAGCTTTCAATTCCATTGGGATTGGTGCAGCTAGTGATATCATAACAGTTGAGACTGGAGGAGCAGGTGAGGGATTACAGATTGAAAAATATACAGAAGAATCAAAAAGAATTTTATATTTTTAAACATCTGTTGCGAAAAAAAAACTTATGATAGAGGGCTGTGCAAGGCACCAATAGAAAGAAAACTCACAAAGTTTCGTTTTGAACTTGGCTCTGTCGCCATCTCATAATCACAAACAGGTGCGGCGTTATGCTAACCGCTGGATCAGCCACCTTACTATCGATGATTTGGCACTTCGCAACTGGCCACTAAGGTCACCTGACCCCTTGTGATTATTTTTTCTCTGGGGTTTTATGAAGGACAATGTCTGTGTATTACCCCCGCCAAAAGATCTAGCTAAACTATGAAGCCATATAGCCTATTGTTCCCTGTATGACAAGAATTGGATTATCATTTGGATATTTGTCATGTTAACACGGGACTCTCATGTTGAATCATTGTAAAGGATGTAAAAACTCTTTTGAGTGTTTCTTTCTGTTAGGTGCATTTTGTGCAGTTCTCTATCTTAAGTAAATTATTCCTATAGATCAGGGCCGTCCAAATCGTGCACGTCGCCCGCGTGCAACATAAAATGCTCGCGGACAAAGCTCACGGGCAAAGCCGAGGAGATAGTCCAAAACTCAAGAGGGGAGTGGATATAGTTTTTCCTATGCAGTGTTGCCAGACTTTAGGGGGCGATTGCATTAAATGAGGCATTA